>PVKA01039773.1:0-19241 GCA_004027165.1 Ctenomys sociabilis
TTTGAACTGTTTTCTTCATCTCAATTGAATTAATTTCTGCTCTAATCTTTAAGATTTCTTCCCGTCTTTGTGCTCTGGATTTTGTTTGCTCTTCTTTTTCTAGTTGTCAGAGGTGCAACATTAGAATGTTAATTTGTTCCTGTTCTGTTTTCCTAATGTGTGAGTTCATAGCTATGATTTTTCCCTCTAAGAACTGCTTTCATTGCATCCCATAAATTCCGGTAAGTTGTACTTGAATTTTCATTGAGTTGTACATATTGTTGAAGTTCGTCTGCAACCCATTGATTGCTAAGTAGGGTGTTGTTTAGTTTCCATGAATTTAGTGGGTTTTTCTGGTTTCTTTTGTCATTTATTTCCAGTTTGATTGCATTGTGTTCAGATAGTATGCATGGAATAATTTCTATTTTCTTGCATATATTTAGGCATTACCTCTGGACTCGTATGTGGTCTATTTTGGAAAATGACCCATGTGCACCTGAAAAAAATGTGTATTCAGCTGTGGTTGGGTGGATCACTGTATATATCTACCAGGTCCATTTGTTCCCAGCTCTGGTTCAGTTCTGCTACTTCCTTGTTAATTTTTTGTCTGGTTGACCTATCGTTTTGAAATGAGGTTGTGTTAAGGTCTCCTGTTAAGATTGTGTTCTTAGACATTAAGTTTTTCATGTCTCTTAAGATTTGTCTTACATAGTTGGGTGCTTCTGTGTTTGGTGCATAAATATTTATTTATTTATTTATTTATTTATTTATTTATTGTCTTTTTTTGAGACAGGGTCTCACTGTGCAGTTCAGGCTGGCCTTAAGCTCACTTCGTAGCTCAGGCTGGTCTCGAACTCACAACAATCCTCCTGCCTCAGCCTCCCTAGTGCTGGGATTACAGGCATGCGCCACCACGCCCGGCTGGTGCATAAATATTTATGAGTGTTACTTCTTGCTCTTGAATTTTTCCCCTGACCAATATATGGTGGTCTTCTTCTTGTCGTTTGATCATTCTTGGTTTGAAGTTGAGACTGTCTGAGAACAGATTTGCTGCTCCTGCTTCTTTCTGAGGTGCTGTGGCATATAGTATTGTTTTTCATCCTTTGACTTTGAATCTATGAATGTCATTTTGAGTTAAGTGTGCATTTTGTATACAGCATATTGTTGGATTTCTTTTCCAAATCCACTGTGCCAGTCTATTTCTCTTAATTGGAGAATTGAGTCCATTTACATTGATGCTTATAATTGAATTGTGCTGACTTATGTTTGTCATGATATTTACCTGGTGTTGTTTACTCTTTTGTAACCTATGTTTAATTGACTGTCCTGTTTAATGGGTTCCTTCCATTCTCATTCATGGAGTTTTGGTCATTGTGGTCTGTCTCTAGAACGTCTTTCAGCAGCCTGTGAAGGGATGGTTTTGTCATCATGAAATTCTTTAGTTTTTCTTTGTCATGGAAGTATTTCGCTTCTCCACCAAACTTGAAAGAGAGTTTTGCAGGGTATAATAGTCCGGGCTGGAATTTGTTTTCGTGTAGGACTTGAAGAACTCTGTTCCATGCTCTCCTTGTCTACATTGTTTGTGTAGAGAATTGGGCTGTAATTCTGGTGGGTTTTCCTTTGAATGTGAGCTCCTTCTTCTCTCTAGCAGCTTTCAGTATATTTTTTTTTGTGTTGGATTCCTGGGATCTTAACTATTATATGTCTTGGTGTGTTTCTACTTGGGTTGAAGTTATTTGGTGTTCTGTATACTTCGGTGACCACTATTCCAGCTGAAATATACAAATTAACAGCTTCTGAAGCAAAGAAACAACAGCAGAAAGATCATAAGGAACTCGAAGCAGAAATAACAATGTTGGATTGTTTCCTCATATTTGGGGAGTTTTCTGTGATTATTTCTCCCAAAATTCTTTTTATGTCATTTGTATTCACTCCTTTATTCTCATTGATACCAATTATTCTCACATTGTTCATCCTGGCATCATCTTGCAGGTGATGGATTATTTTTTCCTGCATTCTTGTTGTTTTAAGAGATCCTTTCTCACTTTTTCCCTAGCTGCTCCGGCATCTTCAGGATCTGAAACTCTGTCTCCACTTTCACTCAAACAGTTTTGTACTCATGCTTGATATTTTTTGTTCTTCTATATCTCTTTGACTGTTGTTCATGTGTTCTATTTCTTTTCTGTATTGCTCATTCAGGGAATCCATCATATTTCTGATCTCCTCTGTTTTTTTATCCATGTCTTCTTTAGAGGTAGTTATTAATTTTTTTTTTCTGCAGTGTTTCTTCCAAGTTGGGTTTCCTCTGTATATTTCTGGACTTGTTTCTGTATTTCAGATGCTATGATTTCAAAGAATTCTTTTCTTTTTCAAAGAATTCTTGTTTGATTTTAGAACTTATTTCTGCTTCGAGTTCCTTATGATCTTTCTGCTGTTGTTTCTTTGCTTCAGAAGCTGTTAATTTGTATATTTCAGCTGGAATAGTGTTCTCTGCACTTGTTCTGGGTGAGCATAGTTTTTCTACCCAGTGTTTCTGGAATTCATTCTTTATTTCAGATACTATGTGTTCAGAGATAGCTTCTTTAATTTGGGGAATTACTTCTTGTTTTATTTCCTCTATAGCTTTCTGTTGTCGTTTCTTTGCTGCTGTATCTGTTAATTCATACATTGCAGCTGAGCTAGTGTCCTCTGCCCTTACTGGTAGACTTGAGGTCTGGGATTGCATTTTTCCCTTTGTCTTTGTCATTTTTTATATTACTGACCTTAGAACTTTGGTGTAGAGCTTTGGTTCAGCTATAACCTTAGCAGTAGATGCCATTTGAAGACATACTCATAAGTGAAATAAAACAGACCCACATGTGTAAATATCACATAATCTCCCTAGTGTAAGAACTCAAAAGAATAAATAAAGATATAAAGATACAAAACAATTAAAAGAATAGTGAGAATTTAAGGATTAAACAATGAAGAGAAGGCAAGGAAAAAAAGATAGAAAATATGGCAGAGGCAAAGCTCTACATTTATATGCACAAGGAGGGTAAGGTCATGATCCTGAGAGTCTTCAATATGTTCTTGAAACTAGCAGTTATTTGGTAAGATTCGCACCCTGACTAACTATATAAGCTGATATCTTTGAATCAAGTAACTGCACTGAAGACAGCAATGTTTGCAACTAGGGTCATGCTCGGAATGCCTGTCATTCTGGTTTTCTAAATAAACACTGTTTGTCATGTCATTTCAATTATTCCTCTCCTGTCTCTCAAGTAAATGTCTGTTTAACAAAATAGTGATAAATGAAAATAGGACACCAAAAAGAAGTCATAGGACTGTCCCTTTACAACGTTGTATATGAATAGATTTCTAAATTTCTGTGTAAAAATATGTAATTGTTTATTCATATTTTTAAAGTATTTTTTTCGTTTTTAAATTTTTTTCCATATTCTGTAGAGAACTAAATTTTAACATAGCAATATTAGATGGAAAATACCTCTTACATTTTATGCCTAAGATGTTTGATATTCAGACAGATAGTAATGTTAAACCCAACTGCATAGGTTGTAGGGTAATAATAAGCTGCTCTCCTGAAGGTTAACAAACTAAGTTTGCAGACCAAAAATTAGAGGATAAAAAGGGCTTCAAGGACAGTCAAAATTTTGTCCCTAGCCTTTCAAAGTCAGTGAACACTCAGGACATAGGAGAATCTATACTGTAACATCATGTAAGTCAGTTGTGTCCCTAATTTTCTCGTCAAGGAAATTATCTAGCCACAGAGGCACATGATTAATGATGTAAAGTGTGCCTAAGGAGAGTCCCATAGAGAGAAAACTTTCTTTCAGGCTTTCACAGAAAGCAAATTTGTCAAGCAATGGCTGTAACTCATCCACATGGCTGACCCTGACAAAGGATCCACAAAGTGAGGTACAGGGTTTCAGGATGAATCCTGAGGGTGTTTGACTTACCTAGTCAGATACAGAATTTGCATTTCTTGTTATATAGGTCTTGCTTTATCTTGGTCTTAACAATCCAGCAGAAAAATATAAAAAATGAGGTATAAGAAATAAAGCCATATTAATATGCTAAACTGTGAAAGGCTCAAGTCAACAGCTTCTGACATTGCCAGTATTATGGATAACCCAATACAATTGGGCACTATTGGACTATATTGTACTATTTTGCTGAATTCATGCACCTACAATATTTAAATGGAAATGAAATATCCATCTCTGACAAAACTAAGCAAAAATGGGGTATAAATGAAGGACCACTTTGTATTTGTGTATACAAAATAGTTAGGATACTACTTTCTCTTAATTCAGTGAGAAGATTTATAGTAATAGTGTTTGAATAGGATATCACGTCTGCATGTTGTACCATGAAAAACCACTATGAAGGCAACAATGTCCAATTTTTTTTATTATTGAAACTGTCCTTACTAATCAGTTTTGAAACTGTCTCATTGCTATTTATCAATAAAATAAATAAATAAAAGCTTCTCTTCTGAATGTTGAACAACTAAAGTTTACAAGCCAAAAATTAAGAGAAATAGAGGGCCTCAAGTACAGCAAATATTCTGGTCCTAGCCTTTCAATGTCAGTTAGGACTCAGCACATAAGAGAATCTGTCCTGTGATAGCCCTTAACTCAGTGGTGTCCCAAATTTTGTGATCAAGGAGATTATTGGGCCACAGAGGATAGTGATCCATGTTGTATAATGAGCCTAAGGAAGGTCACATCGAGAGAAAAATGTCTCTCAGGCTTTCACAGGCAGCAAATTGGTGAAGCAAATATCAGGACTCATGCAGATGCCTGACACTGACAGAAGATCTACCAGGTGCTATACATGGTTTCAGGGTAAACCTTGAGGGGATTTGACTGACCTTGTCAGATATGAAAGTTACATTTTTAATTATATAGGTCTTGCTTTAACTTGGTCTTACCCTTCTAGCAGAAAATTATAATAACGAGGTATAACATGTTATATCATACTAATACAAATACTCTGAACTATAAAAGACTCAAATCAACAACTTATGACAGTTACCAGTTCTGCTGATAACCTACTACTATTATGGGCTATTGGACTATATTGGGTGATTATTCTGAATTTATGTACCTAAAGGGTTTGATCTGGCATCAAGTTGAAAAGTTCCTTCATATTAATACTTCTCCTAATATAGCTTCTCTAACAGCAATGTACCATCCATCTCTGAAAAAACCAAAAATGGTTGATGTAAATAAAGGACTATTTTTAGTGAAAAAAAATATATCTATATACAAAATAGGAAAGATACACAGCTACTTTGTCTTAGTTCAATAACACTATTGTATTAATAGTGTTTAGATATGTCTGCATCATTTCCTCTGAATGCCTACTATGAAGACAACAATATGCAATTTATTAATTATTGTAACTGTCTTACTAACCTGTTTTGAAACTGTTTTATTGCTATTTTATTTTCTCATTAAAATGAAAATAATGTATAAATAAATAAATAGAAGCATTCAAACTACCTGACTAAAGCAATAAACATAGCTCTCTCCAGGTAGAAATAGTCATAGTTGATCTACATTCTAATTTCATTTTCAACAAAATTATACTCTAAAACCTATATTATTTCCATGACACCATTGGATTTATCTTGATAAAGGTGAGTCCTATTTCCATAACTAAATTATTAAGTGCTAGGCTTGTGACTCCTGAAAGCATGTAGCTCACAGTGCATGGCAAATTGTTGAAACTCAACAGGTATGGGTTGAATTCAATTGAATTTATTTTCCTCTTATCAATTTTCTCAACTGAAAGACTTACACTTTTCCCTCCGTCACTCCCTCTCCTGCTCTCAACTTTAATAACCGAAAGCAGAATTGCCTCCTAATTCATGCTATCTATTCACTACGGTCCACAATTTCTAGAATTCAGCCACTCAAATCCAAGTTATATTTAATCTACTTATAAATATCTAGATGAGACATAAATATGAACTGAAATTTTCATGTAATAATAAATGACAAACTGTTATTAATTATTTTCAAAATAACTTTTTGTCTTTTTAAATTTTCAAATGGGCTTTAAAATATCCAGTCATGAAAATTCATTTTGTAATAATTTCATGAACATAATATAGCTTTATAATCCTTTTTATTTCTTCACATAAGACAAAACCTTGCTAGATATTTTAGCTATCAGTTCCTCAGAAGAACATGTGATGAAAAATAAAACCAAAACAGAAGGCAATAAACTTCTTCATTATGTTTCTAACAGTTTTAGCCTAACTTAAAATAGAAGTCTTAACACGCTCCATATTCCTCCAAAGACAGCATAAACTCAAAAAATCAAGACATAGCATCAGGTGGGACATGAAAAGATACTTAAGAATGTTTTCATCTCTGCTGTTCTATGATCACACAGCTAATGTCATAATTCTGCCATTATAGACAACACATTGGGATTATGTAGACATTTTTAGTCACTTAAAAAATAATTTAAAACCTGATAACATACCTTTAGCAATTTTGCTATTATGTCTTTATTTATATCAATTTTAAACCTTGCAAACAACTTATGTATTCTATATCTTAATTCCTTTTTTTGTTTTGAATGATACAATACACATTATGCACTGAATAAATGAGATATCATGTGCTGTGAGGCCCGAATTACATTGCTTCATACTTGGAATACGAAGTTTTAAAGAAATACAACCTTTTTTTTTCTTTTCTTAATTCTTATTTTATTTTTCAAGAGAATAAAAATAGTTAAGAAGAAAAAAGAAAGAAAGAAAAGAAAAAGAAAAAGAAAAAAGAATAGGGGCTGTCCAGATAACTCAACAGATAAAGTCCCTGCTTAGGCAGACACAGAAACTAAGTTCTATCCTCAGTGTGCTGTGCCAGCGCTGCCCCTGGGAACACTGAGAAGTTGCCTGAGACCATGTGTAGGCTTGGCTGGCTGAAAAGTGGAGGAGCCTACAGGTCCAATCTATGTAGTGAGGCCCTGTAGACCCTGAACTAAATATATTAAAAATTAATAATAATAAACATTATATATGGTCCAGAATTTCACTAAACAAAATAATAAGAATTCAACATTGCTTGTTATATTGAATAATGCTGTCTTAAAATTACTTGTTTAGATTACCAGATATAAACATACAAAATTGGTTTTTAAGAAAAGTTATATACAATTTAAAAGAAGAAAAAATTAAGCATTAAGTATCCCTATCAACAAAATAGCAGAAATCAGTAAAACAAGTATCCAGGCTATCCTATGCATAAGTCTATTTTTTCCCTTCTTTCTTTTGTCCTTTTCCTCATCCTGGTTTTTCCTTCCCTGTGAACAAATTCTTTCCCTTTCACAGAATCTATTGTACCTTTCAGATTTTACTTAATTTTTTAAGCTCTTACTCTAGTGAGACAATATGATGTTTGCACATATGGGTTTGATTTATTTCACTTATGAGTATGGTATCTAGTTGTATTCATTTACCTATGAAAGCCTCAAATTTATCTTTTTTTAATAACTGAGTAACACTCCATTCTACAAAAATACCACTATCTTTCCATCCATTCCTCAGTTGATGGGCATTAGGAATTGTTTCCAAGATTTAGCTATGACAAATGTTACTGCTATAAACATGGGTGCACATATATCACTGTGGTACGATGTTTTCAGTTTTCTGGAAAAATACACAGGGAGACAATAGCTGGCTTGAATGGGACCACCAATTGTAAAGTTCTGAAGAATTTCCACACTGATGTCCACAGTACCAGTCTGAAAAGAATTCCTTTTTGCCCACATAGCCCCTCCAGCATTTGTTATTGCCTGACTTCTTGATGATAGCCATTTTTTTCTGGGGTGAAATGTTATACCAGTGCTGTTTTAATTTGCATTTCTTGAATGATCAGTGATGTTGAACACTTTTTCATATATTTATTTACAACTTGTATTTCTTCATCTGAGAAGTGTATTTCACCTCACATGCCTACTTTTTGACTGAGTCTTCTTACCAATATTTAAATCTCTTCCAAAACATCTTTGATATATTTATCCCTTTCTGTTTGAACTTTCCTAGTAACAGAGAATTTTACGCCAGCTGAGGATATCCTTTCTTGAAAATCTTTTCTTGACAGGGTTAATATCCACTTCCTTCATTCATTTACGCATCCAGAGTATGACCAGTCTTTTCAGTTGCCAGTGATAATTGTTGACTTTTTTTTTTTTTTTTTTTTTTTTGGCAGTACCAAGGATTGAACTCAGGACGCTGTGCTTGCCAGGCAGGTACTTATTCTGCTGAGCTATCTCCTCATCCCCAATTGTTGACTTCTAAAATATACATCTGATATAATTTTGTAGGATGAATTTAAAGATATTTAGCTCTGAAACGGGAGTATTTATATCTAAGAACATAGGTATGTGCTTATGAGAAACAGCTGTAAGCAAAATATCCGGTGAGGTTTTATTTTTATATGAAGGAACAAAACTGTTTGTAAAGCTGTATTATGTTCATAAAACTAATACAAAATGAATTCTCATGAGTCTAAGGGTATTTTAAAGCCCATTTGAAAACTTTAAAAGGTGAAAAAATGTCTTCAAAATAGTTCAAAACAGTTTGTCATTTGTCACTGCATGAAAATTTCAATTTATACTTATATTTTCTATGTCTAAGAAATATGCTTTTCTCTCCCTACACCCATATCTTACATATTTCACAGTGTTCTGTTTCTGAGAGGAAACCTAAAGGCATGTTATACTAAAACAATGCATATTATCAAAAATTAACTTCAGACTAATGAATTAATTCCACTTCTGATATTATTGATTAGCCATCTACCAACCCAGAATTTACGAAAAAGTAAACCTACATATTCAGCTTCAAACTTCATTGGATGAAACAATTATTCTGAATGCACAATTGTTCTTTACAATATAATGTATATATTTTTATTAGTCATAAACTTAAAACTATTAAGTTTTATTGTTTCTTAGTTGTGCTTTGACATAATATGTTGAACAAATCAGCACTTTTGCTACTTAAATCTCATCTTTCAAGATTGTTTACTCTTAATATTTCTTGTCTTCTCTGATATAATAATCTCTCTTTGGAAAAATTTTCCATTTCCCTGTTCCCTATATTTTTCCTTTACCTAATCTAGAATATGTCTCCATTTTTTTTTCTTAAAGAATAGTGTCACAATGGAAATCTAAATCGACTGTCTGAGTCTTCTGGCTCCCTCACTGCCAGGTGCAGAAGAGTTCGAATCAGTTATTGGAAATTAGTTCAACTACTGTTTGACTGATTTAATTCCTAGTCACAGTCACAGAGGAATGGAGTTCACAATTCTCCCCAACTGTACAAAGCTTTCCCTACTTGATCAGAGAAAGAGGAGTAATCTGGATAATTTAGAAGGAGCACTAGACTTTTTTACTCTTTTCTCATATTTCTTTTTAAAGAAGAAGGAGGAGGAGGAGGAGGAGGGGAGGGGAGGAAGAGGAAGAAGAAGGGGAGGAGGAGAAGTGGTGGTGGTGGTGTGTGTGTGTACATGAGAGAGAGAGAGAGAGAGAGAGAGAGAGAGAGAGAGAGAGAGACTTTACAGGTGCCAGCCATTATTTTTAATTAGATTATATCTTGCCATGTCATGCTATCATGTTATGACTCCCAAGCCAAAGTGGTTTCATAGGGTACACCAAATTAGTGTTTCTCTTAGGTCATTAGTTGGAGTCAGTCTCACATCTTCTCTTATATCCATTTAAATCCCCTATTCTTCTTTCTTTACTTCACATCACATACCCTCTAACCCAGTGGTGGCAAAACTTTTAAGAGACCCAGAATTAAAACTGCATCCCCACACCCATTTATTTATCACAAAGTGATAATACTGCAATTAAACTTAAATACTGACATTTTAATTTAGAGAAAACAATTTCTCTTAAAATTATAACAGCTTTCAATATTACAAAAGTCCAGTGCAGCACTGATGTCATAGGTTTGCCATGACAATGACTCTAAACTCTCTCCATTCTCCCTTTTATTTTCTTGTATGTAAATATGACCATTAAAATTTACATTTTTTTTTCTGTTTTAGTGTGTGTGGTGCAGCACATGTGTATATGTACCTGCATATGACTATTAATCAGTTTTTCTTTCCATAGTGCCTTGCACTGACCTGTTAGGTTCTAATAAGAGGGAAAACACTGAAGCCACAGGCACATGCGAGGACTTTCCACGCAGGTCTCCGGAAATAACATCAACACTCAACAAGTGAGACCACATCAAATTAAAAATATTCACAGCCTGGGAAATAATCACCAGAGTGAAAAAAAGACCTACAGAATGGAAAAAAAAAATTGTCAGCTACTCCTCTCATAGAGGAATAATATATAGACTGTATAAAGAATTCACCCCTAAAAAACAAATGACTCAGTGAAAAACTGAGTGAACAACTGCATAGAGACTTCTCATTGTACAACTAGCCAATAAATACATAAAATATTTTGAATATATTTAGTCATTAGGGAATTACCAATTGAAACAATTCCCAGATTCTATTGCCTATTATCAAGAACATAAAAGCAAAGATTGTGGACAGGATATAGAGAAAAGGCAAACTTTTCTACATTGATGGTTGAATGTGAACTAGTACTCTGTGGGTAGCAGAATGCCGATCCCTCAAAAAATTAAAGGTAGAAATTCTATTTAACTCAGCTGTGCCTCTCTCGATAGACTTTCTAAAAAGTTAGGGATACCGTATTACTGTAATATATGCATGCTTATGACAGCACAGTTCACAATAGCTAAGCTCTGGAAACAGCCTAGATGTCCACCAAGAGATGTCAAGGTGGTGCATACACATATGCACTATTTTTCAGCCATACAGCAAAATGAAATCATGCTACTTTTACAAAAATGGGTGAAACTTGACTTCATAATATTGAAAAACTAGCTAACACACAGGAAAATAAATATTGCATGTTTTCTCTTATATGAGAAGCATAGAATACAAATAAATAAAAGTCTAAAATAAGGAAGTGATGGCAGGAAGCAAAAAGGCAGAGGAGATGAAGAGAATCCAGGCAGCAGAGAAGACTGAGGAGGTAGAAGCAGAGAAATCCATGAAGAGATTTAAATGCTATATACCCGTGCAGATTCTCCACAATGAACATATCACTGTTATGTTTTTTTTTTACTATCACTAATAAAAATCCAAGTCCCAGTAAATCCTTCCTTTCAGAGGAGAGCCACTTCTGAACAGTCCAATGGCGCTTGGCACCCTCTTCATGAGGGCCTTTGAATGGGCTCAGTTAATGTTATGTCCTCCCAGCTTAATTCTACATCCTCAGATGGGTCTCTTGGCTCACAATATGTTCATAATAAGATCTCTGTTCTCAAGCTTTCTTGTCCCTCTTTGCCACCTCTCATAACATCAGGCACTTCCACTCTGTTCTGCAGTGGCCACTACTTTCTTCAGACTGCTAGACCTCTCCCTTTCTGTGGTGCTTCTATGACCCAAATTACTTGTTAGAGTGGCGAGCTTGACAGTAATCTCCAAAGCAGTGTGCTTGTCCTTACCCACATTAATATTCTAGATCCATTGATTTAAACCTTCCTTTCCAAAATCTACTCCTAAGTGTATTCCAGTTCTTGCTAACTTGTACTTGCAAATTCCTAGAAATCAATCAGTATCAAATCATTTTCTCCTATTTCTATGTCCAAGTCATCCTAACATTGTTATGTTTTGAATTAACTTGAAAAGTTAGAATGAGAAGCAAGAGGAAAAGTGGCTCTCATTTGGAGAGGAGCCTTACAAGGAGGAGGCCCTGTCAGGTGCTAGCTCTTCATACTAAAGCATGGCTGACTTCTGGGGACTTGGAGATGTCAGAGGAATTGTGAAACTAAAGCTGTCCCCCAGACCTGGAAGGGTACATGTATTTTCAAGCATGGTGCGGACCTTGACATGACCATCCTACCTCAGTCCTCAATTATTTTCAGCATGATTATAGTAAATATTATCTTCAGTTTGGTCATCAGTATTTTTTTTCTCTGTCACTGCATTTTTTTCCCAGAAAAATGTTCCAGGGTCATTACCAATGAAATTTTTAGCAACTGGGCCACTAGTTTATGCTATGAGTAGAGCCCCCTACAGTCAGGATGCTGCCATCTGGAATACAGACCCCATCATCCACCAGGTGGTAAGTTATTCTCACCGCAGATCCCTTCTCACTAGCTGCTTTAATGTATTACTTTTAGTAACACTGTGCAAACTGAGTTCTCTAAGATGCTGATCTGGAGACAGGCATACAAGAGATTTAAAGGCCAGAAAGAGCTATCAATGGAAAAGAAACCTGAATCTGTGCAGGAAATCTGACAGGGAAATCTGGTACAGAATTGCCTATAAAGGTAACCCATGTGGGGAATAAATAGCCTGTCCATCCATCATAGTTAGATTTATCATAGGTAAAGACATCCTGAGAATATGGTCTTGACTCTGCTACTGAGATAGCAATCAAATAGATAACAGCAGAAGCTGTCTACTCATAATACTCACTAAGGTGCATCTCATTGCTTATTGCTGTCCCCTAAGAACTCCTCAGACACAGCTCTTTATTGTTGTCCTGTACGGACTAAGTTTGTACGCCTGATGTCTTAGAATAATGACATCACTAAAATATTCTCTGCTGAAGAATAAATCTTTACCTAAAATAAAAATGTAATTCTTGTCCATTCTGGCCTCCTATTACATGTACGTGTAACTGGTATTTTTCTTTAGTAGTACACTGATTGTTTTTCAAAAACTTTATTTCATGAAGGTGCTTGCAAATTGATTTTCCCATAGTCCTTCTTGCTGCTTCTTTTGCAGCAGTCTTATCTGAGTTAATCTATTATCTTATATGTTGCTATGACCATCACTCAGATAAAGTATAATACATTTTCATCATGGCTCTCCATTATTTTTGCAGTATGTCATTATAATCTGAGGTGAAGCACGCCTTGCTCAGCATTTATTGATCTGTTCATTTGCTCATTGTTTACATCAAAACACCACTTGTCAGTTCTGTTCTTATTATAATTATCTTCTTGTATGGGAAATGACAGCTTCAAAGCACAAATATGAGTCAATTCCCAGGGTGAGTTACTCTCAAGAAGTGATACAAAATGAGCACCCCCACTTCACTTCCCCTATCTAGGCATAGATGATTGATAGCTTTTATTTTCCAGCTAAAAAAGCAAAAGGTGTACATCTATCCTAACAAGACAACACTTTCTCCAGGATGAGAAAAGCATAGTTTAATCTGCATCACAGTACACAAGTACATGATACTTGTTCAATAAATGGTAATCATTATTAATATTGGTTTGAACAACTGTGAACATATTCTGGTAGCTAGCAGCAAACAGTTTTGGCGAGGTGGAATATGAAATGGCAAAATAAGGCAATTTAGAGAAACTCTTCCAATTCTTATAGAAATAGAAGTTAATTGGTGTTTCAGATTTCTCACTATGTAGACAACAAAATTTTATTCATTACTGATCTTGGCTTCTCAGGTGTCTAAGCTTTCTGTTTGTTTTAGAAGGATCTCACAGCCATGTTAACTCTATAAAGCCATGAAAATATTACTTTACTGACACTTTTATGAACTTACTATCTTTTTAACTTTTGCTTTTAGTACCTATTTTTATTTGGGGGAAGGAATTTAATCTCTAATTCTGTCAGGCACCCTACTGACCAGGAGTGCATTAACCACATTCCAGATGCTAGACTACTTTGCTTCTCATGTCCCTTTTAATAAAAATGTCCTTCACTTTTTACCTTGCAGATGAAAGTTATATTAAGCCATTTCTGGGCTCAGTTCAAAACCTACTTTGTTCCTGGACCTCTCCCATATAAGGACCACCTATGTGTATCTCTTATCTGCTGTACTTTTTCATTATTTCATGTGTTTTGACACTTTAAAGAGACTTGCTTTTTATGTCACTTCCATTCATTGAACCACTGCTACAATGCAGCGCTGGGAGCAGCTGCAGCCCAGCCAGTGGAGCTCACAGAATTCGTGTGATCTTCAGCAAATTCCTGTGACTCTCTGAGCCTTGCTTTAAAAATTCTGAAGTCTTTTCCAACCTTAAAATTCTTTAATTTTATGAGTTCAGTTTTATTTCTCAGCCTGATATTTCATGGTATGTAATTTTAAACATCCTCTCAAGACCTATCAAATTTAATACATATAGGAGGATAATAAATGCATCCTGCATGCATGCATGAATTCATTAATTAATTGCTCCAAGTCAAAGTAAGGAGCATCTCCTGGACCTCATCTCAGCCCAGGAAGTTTATATTTGTAATCTCATTGAAAAGTTATTGGAATTTAGCAAATTAATTTCAATCTAAAATTTCTGGTGCATATTAGAAGCTATGGGGAGCCTAGGGTTGTAAGTCCAGAGATAACAATGGCTCTCCTGAACAAGGGCCAAATTTAGGTTTTATTAATTTAAGAAGAAGGGAGTCGCTTGAGGATGAGTGACCATGAGAATGGAGGGAAGTAGGAGAAAGCTAAGAGCTGGGCTAAGTGGGAGGCCTACA
Organism: Ctenomys sociabilis; assembly: GCA_004027165.1. Lineage (NCBI taxonomy): Eukaryota > Metazoa > Chordata > Mammalia > Rodentia > Ctenomyidae > Ctenomys > Ctenomys sociabilis. Next base: position 14,550 of record PVKA01039773.1, read on the forward strand.
ATCACCTCTGCAATATGCAGAGATGCATATGCAGAAAGAGTAATCTGCATAACACAACAGAGATAGTAACTAATGTTTCGGGGTTGGTACTTCAACTCTAATGTGTGATCTTTTAATCCCTGGGGCCACAGCCTCTGTGTCAAGGTTCAATCCAACCTGCCAGTGTGGAGTACTGTATCTTCATCCTACCTGGTCTTGGCTCACACAAAGAAACAACAGGTGGTCTGTCCAGGGATACATTGCCTGCCACCTTCAAAACTATGATCAGCACCATGGAAGGACCAATATACACTGCTAAAAGGTAATTGAAGAGACGAGGAGAAGACCTAGCCAGCTCTGCACATACCAATATATGGAAGTAGGGTCAGGCTCATCCAAAATGGAGACAATTGCTGCTCCTTCAAGGAGAGTCACCCAGGTGGTCCTCCACAAGTATATTCTGATTTAGGATGCATAATTTAGGTAAAGAGATCATAGGGATAACATACACCAATGTTTATACCATTGAGAACCTCAGCTACTCTGTACTTATTTTAAAAAAGTAATTCAATAATTTCCAGGAGTTTTTCTGGAGGACATGGTCACTCTTCAATACATACACTGCATAGAAATCTGACAGTTTTGTTTGATAGGTTCTATTGTTTTAAGTAACTTAGTGGCTAGAATTATTTTCTTTTTCATACTTGTTGGCCAAATTATCATAAAGGTAAGTTCTGATTACTGTGTTTTGCCATTATACAAGCCAAAGCAGCTCAGTGTATGCAGACATATATGGAGAAAATCTATGAAAAATGGCTGAAAAAGACAGAAGCAACCCCTATACTTCTAAATAGTGTTAAAACTTTCTGCTCCTTTAAAATTTATCTGTGAAGGTAAATGTGAATTTAGCTCGGAGAGGAAACACACTTTAAGTCTGACTAAAACCTAGAAGTGTAGGATGCTTGCTCTCATTCCAGGAGGGCAGAAGTGGGTAGCTTCAAGGGCAGAGAGGAGGAGGCACATGTGTACAGGGCCCATAGTATCTCCACACGGCAGCAAGAGGCTGAGATGCCCCTGTGGGGCAGGTCAATTTGTTTGAATAATTCTGTGGGCGGGCAAGTCAGGGATCCCATTCGGTTGAGGGCTGGCCATAGTGGAGCTGGTTCCAGTGTACAGGGAATCAGTCACTTGGGAGGCTTTCAGGCTGAATGGGCATCTATCTCATGAGAAAAGGAACTCATTTTATTTATTTATTTATTCATTCATTCATTCATTCATTCATTCAGTATTTACTTATTTGTATTTTAGGTAAGGGTCTACAGGACGTTCAGGGTCTTACTAAGAGATCAGACTCATAGTGATCCACCTGTTTACAGTCTCCTAAGACATGCGATTACAGGAGTGAACCACCCTCCATCTCAATTTTTAATTTTTTTAGAGAGTAAAAAGTAGTATTACCCGCTAAATTCATGGAAACTAAACAACACCCTACTCAGCAATCAATAGGTCGCCGAAGAAATTCAACAAGATATTCAACAATATCTACAATTCAATGAAAATTCAAGTACAACTTGCCGGAAATTATGGGATGCAACAAAAGCAGTTCTTAGAGCAAAAATAATAGCTATGAGCTCACACATTAGGAAAACAGAAAGGGAACAAATTAGTACGTTAATGTTGCACCTCCGACAACTAGAAAAAGAAGAGCAAACAAAACCCAGAGCGCAAAGACGGGAAGAAATCAAAAAGATTAGAGCAGAAATTAACTCAATTCAGATGAAAAAAACAGTTCAAAGAATCCACAAATCAAAAAGTTGGTTCTTTGAAAAACTAAATAAAGTTGATAAGTCTCTTGCCAACCTCATCAAAAAGAGGCAAAAGAAAATTCAAGTACAAGTGATAAGGAATGAAAAGGGTGAAATCACCACAGACCCAGTGGAAATTCAGAAGATTATCAATAGTTACTTCGAGAATCTTTATGCTCACAGAATAGAAGACACAGAAGAAATGGACAGATTCCTCGAAAGGTACAAATTACCAAAACTGAATCAAGAAGATATTACACCTCTCAATAAGCCGATAACAGACAACGAAATTCGAAATGTAATAAAAAGCCTACTGACAAAGAAAAGTCCAGGGCCTGATGGATTCACAGCTGAATTCTACAAGAAATTTATAGAAGACATAATCCCCACACTCCACAAACTCTTCCACGAAGTTGAAAAGGAAGCAGTCCTCCCAAAATCATTTCTGGAGGCAAGTATAATACTCATTCCAAAACCAGGGAAAGAGACAACCAAAAAGGAGAACTACAGGCCAATCTCCCTCATGAACATAGATGCAAAACTACTCAACAAAATCCTGGCAAATAGAATACAGCAAATCATCAAGAAGATCATACACCATGACCAGGTAGGATTCATCCCAGGGATGCAAGGATGGTTCAATATTTGAAAATGTATAAATGTAATGCACTATATTAATAGATTGAAATCTAAAAACCACATGATCATCTCAATTGATGCAGAGAAAGCCTTTAACAAAGTCCAACACTCATTCATGTTGAAGGTCCTACAGAAAATTGCAATAGATGGACTCTATCTTAACTTGATAAAAGCCATCTATGACAACCCAAAAGCTCATATAATCCTAAATGGGGAAAAACTGAAATCTTTTACTCTTAAATCAGGTACAAGACAAGGATGTCGTCTATCACCCCTCCTATTCAATATAGTGTTGGAATCCTTAGCAACAGCCATTAGAAAAGAGGGAGAAATAAAGGGAATAAGAATAGGAAAAGAAGAAGTTAAATTATCACTATTTGCAGATGACATGATACTTTACTTGCAAGACCCCAAAAATTCCACCAAGAAACTACTAGAACTGATAGGGAAATTCAGTAGTATAGCAGAATACAAAATCAATACGAATAAGTCAATAGCATTCCTCTATACAGATAACAAACACACTGAAAGGGAAACTATAGAAAATGCCTTTCACAATAGCACTGTGGAAAATGAAATACCTTGGGATTCACTTAACCCAGGAAGTGAAAGATCTTTTCACAGAAAATTACAACACTCTAAGAAAAGAGATTATGGAGGATTTCTGAAAATGGAAAGATATTCCATGCTCCTGGATAGGAAGAACCAACATCGTGAAGATGGCCATACTCCCAAAATTGCTATGCAAATTTAATGCAATCCCTATCAAACTGCCACCAACATACCTCCCAGGCCTAGAGAAATCAATCCTAAAATTTATTTGGAACCACAAACGATCTAGAATAGCAAAGGCAATCTTGGGCAATAAAGACAAGGCAGGAGGCATCACAATTCCTGACTTGAAATTATACTACAAAGCCACTGTGATAAAACCAACATGGTATTGGCAACAAAATAGACCTGAGGATCAGTGGAATAGATTAGAAGATGCACAGGCATCTATGAAAACACTCAGCCACCTTATATTCGACAAAGGGGCTACAGAAGCTCACTGGAAGAAAGATAGCCTCTTTAACAAATGGTGCTGGAAAATATGTCTTTCTACATGCCGAAAACTAAAACTTGATCCAGCTCTATCACCGTGCACTAAGTTAAAGTCAAATTGGATTAAAGATCTAAACATTAAAACAGAAACGCTCGATCTCCTGGAAGAGAAAGTAGGAGGAACTCTTGAAGACATAAGGGTAGGTAAAGAGTTCATGAACAAAAATATATTCGCACGGGAAGCTCTTGAAAGAATCAACAAATAGGATCAACTCTTCTTAAGGAGCTTCTGCATGTCAAAAGAAATTATCAACAGAGTGAAAAGACAACCCACAAACTTTGAAAAAATCCTAACTAATAAGCAATCAGACAGAGGACTACTGTCTAGAATTTATAAAGAACTAAGATATAACAGGGCCCTCAAATTTAAAGACCCAATTCACAAATGGGCATCTGAGATGAATACACACTTCTCAGAGGACGAAAATTAAAGAAGCGAATAAATATATGAAATATGCTCCACATCGCTAGCCATTCGTGAAATGCAAATAAAAACAACACTGAGATATCATCTCACTCCAGGAAGAATGGCTATCATAAGGAAATCAACCAACAACAAATGTTGGAGAGGTTGTGGGGAAAAGGGAACACTTCTCCACTGCTGGTGGGAATGTAGACTGGTACAACCATTGTGGAGGTCAGTGTGGAGACTCCTCAAAAGTGTAGGACTAGAAATCCCATTCAAGCTGGCTATCCCCCTTCTGGGAATTTTTCCAGAGGATCTGGATACATTGTATCATAGTGCTATATGTGTACCTATGTTTATAGCAGCTCAATGTGTGATAGCCAAATCTTGGAAACAACCAAGATGTCCATCACATGAGGAATTGTTGAAAAAGATGTGGTATTTCTATATAATGGAGTATTACTCATCTATCAAGAATGATAAGTTTGAAGCATTTATATTGAAGTGGATGCCGCTTGAAAATATACTCATAAGTGATATAAACCAGACACACATGTGTCAATATCGTATAGTCTCCCTAGTATAACAAGCGAAAAGCAGAAATACAAAAGGAAATGTATAACAAGTAAAATCAATTGAGTCAGATAAGGCAAAGTGAATGGCATATGCTGCAGGATACTAATCAGCTTTTCTTCTGGATGGTTAACAACCTAAGATCCCAAGTCAGAGTTGAAGGAATAGAAGAGCCACAAGGCCAGC
>PVKA01039774.1:0-19240 GCA_004027165.1 Ctenomys sociabilis
AAGAAAAAAAAAAAAAAATGCTTGATGAATTATTTTCTAGCCATTAGTACGAAATGCCAAACTACATGCTATTCTGGGCAAGTTTATTGAAACAGACAGACAAAGAAACTGGGTCTTTTTTTTTATGAGCAGAGGAATTCAGAGTGTAGCAGGAAAGAGACAATGGTAAAGAGCTGTCCGAGTGTGCTTTTGGGGAGGCAAATAAAGGAGAAACCACAACATGCAGCTCCCTAAATCCAAGGTTGGCTCCCCATCATTTCCCTCTCTCCCTGCGTGGTATGGGAAGAGGGCTTATAGTAAGAAAAAGGAGGAAATGGCCAAATAGCTCAGCAGATTAAAGTGCCTGCAAGCACAGGGACCAGGGGTTTGATCCCCAGGCCTGCCCTGCTGGTCCCACCCCAGGGCTACACTGAGATGGCAATTGAGACTGGGTATGGTGGTGCACACCTGTAATTCCAGCTCTTAGGAGGTTGTAAACAGGCAGATCACTAGGAGTCCGATCTAGTAGTGAGACCCTGAACACTCTATAGACCCTTCCCTTAAAAAAAGAGAACTATTCATTTATTCAAATATTTTTTCCCTCAGCCCCTATCTTACCACATGGCCTGGCCTCCTCCTACAGATATCCTAGCACCAGCCCTTATGCAAAAGGGAAGAAACAAGTAGAGGGTAGGGGATAAAAAAAGAATCAGGACGTCTTATGCACATGTTTAACTTCCCATGAGGACTGTAATGATTGTGTACTACAAACATACTAATAAACATTGAATAAAACATTTACATGTGTCATGGCTTATATCTAGGTGTCCTCCCCCTCCCCCACCACTGACCTCAGATGGCCACAACTGGAGTTTTGCAGGTGGCTGGATGGGTTGTGACACTAGGATCAAGGGTGTGGATAATAGCCCCATCCTGAGTACGGGTGGCTCCCACTAACAGCCTTATCGCCTGGGTGGAATGTCAGGGACAGAAGGAAGGCGGGCCTGCTGCTGCTCTGCTGCATGCTGCCCTCTGCCATGCCGCCCTGCTTTGGAGCCAGCTGACTATGAACTGAGATCTCTACAGATTGAGCTGAAATAAACCTTTCCTCCTTTAGCTTGTGGGTGCTGGGTATATCTTTCTCGGAGAGGAGAAAAATAACTAGGAATAGATCACTATTTTTTGGGGGGCGGAGCTGGGGATTGAACTCAGACCCTTACACTTGCCAGGGAAGTGCTTATTCTACTGAGCCATCTCCCCAGCCCCTCACTAATTATTTTGTATTGGGAACTTAAAGCCAGGTTTAATTACAGTCAGATTAGGTTACACATGCTTAATAAGTAACTAGATAAATAATTTCATTTAAAAAAGATCACGAAGAACAGTAAAAACAAAGGCTACATTGGTGATGTTCCTATTGTTTGGTGTAGCTCCTTTCTGGGCACTCTGCGTGACGAGTCGGGAAGGGACCACCGTACCTTTAGGGCCCTTCCCAGGCGAGGGCTCTACAGTAGTTTTGCTCCATATAAGGATGACTCCACCAGAGTCTCCAGTGAGTACATCTCCATTCCCCAAGAATGCTAAGCACTGTACAAATTTTGGTTTTTCATACTTCTATGAAAAAAAGGTGAGATTTTCAATATTACTTTTGGCATGACGATTGTGTACTTAACAATTTAAAAATGTTATAATATTCTGATCCTTACCCCAAAAATTCCCTGTTTTCTTGTTAAAGAATTGCAATTCCAAGTCCAGAAAAAAATATGAGATTTACCACACGTTATTATAGTATTTGCATCTTTTGGGTGAAACTCCACAGCCAAAACAACTTCATTTGTTGTCTGTGAAAAGAGAAAGCTTCCGGTGAGTGTATGCTCTTACTGCTATCAAGAGCCAACTGTAGCATCTGACAATGACGGGCAAAACTTTGATTAATAGACTTGCAGGATATACATTTAAATTTTATGTCCATATACTATTTTAATGTTATTTATTCATAAAAACTTTGTACTTAGAAGACAATTACAGCTTTACACCCAGTGTGGTAGAGCATGCCTACAATCCTAGCACTCTGGTGGCTGAGGTGAGAATACTGCTGTAAATGGCACTGCAAACTGTGCCCCAATAAAAGGTTTAGATTTCCACTACATTGCTGAAATAAACTTGCATCTATCACCACGAGTCTGACAGCTTCCTACTTAAGACTCACTCATGACAATCAGGTGATACTAACAAGGGTGCTTCTTCTTTGTAAAAGTGAAATATGTCAACATTTAGAAGAGAAAAAACAATAGGTACTTAATAAAGTTTAAGTAGATGAAGAAAAGGAAAAATCCTCAAAAAAAAAAAGTTTTAGATTATTTTAATTTCTTGCATATTCAGGAAAAGCACATTCAAACTACCAAAATGCCAGGGCAACATACACTTTCTTAAAGCCAGAGACAGAACATTACTAATATTCCAGAAACAATACAGGTCTCCTTGCCAGTTTCCATCCCTCCTCCCCGGCAAGTAACCATTATTGTGACTTCTGCCAGCACAAAGATTTGTCGGTTTATTCATTACAATCTACAGGCAGTTGTAATATGTTCATTCTAATCACTGTATGGCACTCCTTTGCATAAAAAAGATCACACTGTTTCAGCCACTCTTCTGTTGACTGGCACTAGGGTAGCCTTGCCCTCCCCCTGAAGCCTTGCCCTGAACCCATAACATCATGCAAGCTAGGCAAATGTGCCATCTACTCAGCCAGCCCTCAAAAGAAAAAAAAAATTTTTTTTTGAGATGGGTTTTGTTAAATTGCCCAGGCTAGCCTTAAATTTGAAATCGTTCTACCTCAACCTCCCCAGTAGCTGGGATTGTAGGTAAGTGTCACTGAAACTGCTCTGGCTCCCCACCCCCTCTGGGGGTCTCATAAACAGCACTACAACCTGTAAACACAGGTATACATTTCTGTTGGCTTTACACCCAGGAGAGGAACAAGTGGGTCCACAGATGTGCATATGTTCAACTTGAACAGATAACGCCAAAGGGTTTCCCCAAATGCCTGTATCCATTTCTATGTCTAACAGCAGTGTAAGACAGTTCCAGTTACTCTATAGCCTCACCAATTTGGGCAGTGTAAAAAATCTTTCCCATGGGCTGGCAAGATGGCTCAGGAGTCTAAAGTGCCTGCTTAGGCAAGCTTAGGCAGGCATGGAGGACTGTGGTTTGATCCTCAGCACCACATGCCATTCCAGCCCTGCCTTCAGGGTAGGCTAAGCTGGCCAAAAAAAAAAAAAAGAAAAGAAAAATCTTTCCCAAGTAAGATAGCCCAGGAGAAGCACAGTGGTAGCCTACTGCAGACTTAATAATTTAATTTTGACATTTTTCCATAAGGCTGAGTATCTTTCATATGCTTTATTAATCATGTCGATTCTCTACTTTGTACTTTTGTCAGTTTAAAAGACCTTTTCTTTCTAAAATATAGAAGTTCTTTACATATTCTGAACAGCAGTGTTTTATTGGAAATGTTCTTTTTTTTAACATTGTTCTTAATGTAAATCATTTCCCCTTTATAGTATTTTATATGTCATGTCATAAATTTGTTTATGAAGATATCCTCCTGCATTTTTTCTAAAACTCTTACTTTTTTATCTTCTGACCTCAGATCTGTAATCCAGCTAAACCTGGTTTTTTGAAAATGCTGTGAGGTTTAAAGTAATGTTTTCCCCTATAGATACCTGACTAATGAATTGAAAACCTTAGTCTCTGTCCACTCCAATACTCCTTTTGCCATAAAGACTAATTCGGGTGCCCCATTTCTAGCTTCTCTATTCTCTTCCACTGATCTGTTCATCTGTCCTATACCAGTGTCTCTATTACATTAATAGATACTGATATCTCATAGTTTAAGTCACCCAAATTTATTCTTTTTCCTAATAATCCTATTTTATTTATTTATTTTTTTAATTCCTTTTTTCTTCATGTATTTTGTATAGTCTCACTACGCAGCTTGGACTTGCAGCGATACTGCTATTTTCAGCCTCCCCAGCGCTGGGATTACAGGCATGTGCCACCATGCCTGGACTTGGTTACCTCGGTGTACCCCAGGGCAGGGCTGGCGGGACGTGCAGGACCAGAATCTTGACTAGTCAACACTTCGTATTTCCAAACATATTCTGTGTACCACTTCTGTAAGAGCTCCTGCAGTCCGGCCGCCTCCTTTCCACACTCCTACCACCCCCATGAATCCTCCCCCAAAGAAAACAAACAAACAAGCAAACAACAGACTGAATAGAGGGATTTTTAAATGTTGGCCATGTAGAACAATATTCAGGGAAGGGACATCTTTACAATATATTCTCTTGACAATTATGCAGCATCCCTCCATTTACTAGATCTTTAATTTCTGCCAGCAAGGCATTGAAATTATCTTATTTAATTTTAAACAAATAAATTATACAGATACCTATGTGTCCCAAATGTTTGTGAACATTCCCTCTTAGGGAAGGACAGAGCCTATTTAGAGTAGAAAAGAAAAAAACATCAACAGACTTTGAGAAGTTGAGATGAGATAGTTCCGCGACCCAGCTCCTGAACCAGCACATTCTGAAGGCAACACACGCTGACCTTTACTAATGGCTTTCTTTTCCTCTCCAAACAGGAATCAGTCTATTTTGGTCAAGTAAGCTTCAGTTTTGCAGTCACCTTACTGGAAAGAGTTACAATGCTGGCATTTGGGGTGCTGTTTGTAGAGTGAGTATCGAGGGAAAAGTAGTAGTAGATGACACTTAAGATTCTATTTGGGCAGTTAGGAAGAACATAGTGTCAATCTCTGAGAGGCTAACATCAGTAGATTGAAGAGGTCAAATCTGATTTGTGGTAGAAGACATTAATAAAAAGATATCCGACAAGCATAAAAAGTACTATAAAATAGTCCATTAAAACTGTTTTGATTTACTTTTTTTTTTTCAGTGCTGGGGATCAAACCCAGGGCTCTGTGAGGTAGGAGCTCTACCACTGAGCCACATCCCCAGCCCTTGATTTACCTTTATTTCTGCTCCTTTTGATTTTTTCTGCCAGTCCCACACAGTAAGCATATGCTCATTGGAATCATCAATAACACATAAATGAACACCTGAGTCCTAAAGAAAAGGGAATTAAAGACATTTAGTAATTCCCGGTTATGTAACACTTTTATTTAAATAAATAAATAAACAAATCTAATTTTTAAATTTATTTTTAATGTTGTCTTTAAAGAAAGAAACACCAGGCTGGGGATTTGGCTCAGTGACACAAATGCCTTCCTGGCAAGCACAAGGTTCTGAGTTTGATGGGGAATGTGGGGGGGACACAGGATGATACCATATTATTAAAAGTAATGATAATGAGGTCATCTAAATTCTTGTAAGCCCATTGTTCTTCAAAACATAAGGAATGCACTGGTTACTAATGGTACATTTTCTGCAGAAATATCATACATAATTCTTTAAAACATTGTTTTCTATTTTATCCCTCTCCCCTGGTTGATTTCTACTTGCCATATGGTCACTTTCATTAGCAATAGCAATTAATTATTTTTGAAGATACCCTAGTCCCTCAGCATCTTTTGATTCCTTCTTGCTATGAGAAAATATTCAAGTTGTTTTCCCACCATAAGGTTGGAAGAAATATGTGTAACTTTTTTTTTGGACGGGGGGAGACAAAGTTTTGCTATGTTCTTCAGGCTAGCCTTAAAACTCACTTTGTAGCCCACATTGGCTTCAAACTCACAGTGATCCTTCTGTCTCAGTCTCCCAGGAGTGGGGATTATAGGCATGCACTATATAAAATATGCACAATCTTATAGATTTTCTCCTGATAATAGTTTGAGGGGACAAGGTAAAATTAATAAGCATCTTCAAGTTTGCTGATTTCAGTTGCGATATTTTGGCATATAATAACATGAATAAGTAAGATAAAAACAACTGAACGTTTTTTGTTTTCCTGGAATCACTTTCATTCACAAAAATCTAAGCTTTTCCATTTAAGAAATAGAACTATGGATGATACTAAACATATCTTTGTAGTTTCACTTGAGAAAGAGGTACTGAGGAAGGACAGAGACTCTCTTTCTTTTAGTCAATCACTGAATGATCTCCTGTATTAGGGAAGTCAGAAGATGTGCAGCCCATGATAGACTCAGCACTGTGACAATAGGACCAACAATGTGAAAATAGTTTCTGTTATAGCAACAGTCAGGGGGAAAGTGGTAAAAGCAGTTTTTGTCATTTTCTTTTGTCACATTCAGTATTTTCAGGCTAGCAAAATTCTTTTTTTTTGGCAGAACCGGGCATTGAACTCAGGCCCTTGCACTTGCTGGGGAAGCACTTATTCCACTGAGCCATCTCCCCAGCCCTAGCAAAATTCTTCACTCAAATTTGTCCTTTCTTCCTAGTCTTAACCCCCCCCACCATAATTCAGAATATAGCTGCTGACAGCAAAGAACTAAACATATTTTAAATACATAAGTAATTCTGAAGTATAACTAAGGCCCAATAAAATCTAGTATGTTTGAAACTTGTATTTGAAATTTAAAAACACAAATCCTAAAATGTTTCTTGAATACTTTGTTACATACAATTAAAAATAAAATGCTTAAATGAACATCTAGACAGTGCAGGTTTTCCCCTTAGAATAAAGCTTCAAGCTTTGAAATTGCTAGACAAAATTTTAGTCACAGTGACATCAGTTCAAAACCAAAATAATTCATGGTTTTAGGGAATATAATAGTTTCCTTTATTTCAATATGATACCAAGAACAGCTAATGTTTTTAATGTGTGAATTTTAGTAAAACACATCTATAATTCAAACTGAAGTTAAACTGTATTATACTGGTTATTTCACTGTACATGATCCTCCAACCATTTCCTCCTACTACATTGGAATTCTGTCTCAGGATAAAACAATGTGTAAGTTTAATATCTGATCCCATCTAAACCAAATTTAGTACCCCGGGAAAATGCTAACCATTTAGCAACAGCTAACATTAACAACTAACATTTACTTTTTAATGGACACACAAAGAAAACTGAAATTAACTTCTTTAAAAATTACTTACTGCTTTTGAAAAGTCTAGACATCCCACTCCACGCTCAAAGGTTCCAAGTCCAATAATCTGCAGTGTGAAGAGGCTGACAGAGTCCCACACTCTGACGTGGGGCTGTAGGAGCTGCAAAAACACGAGGCAGGAGTAACTGGTGATCAGGTGGTGCAAATGCGTTGCACCACCATGTGAGAGCATCCACCGTCTTTACGGCAGCGGGGATGGCTTTATGTTTAGTAAGAAATTAACTAGCAGATTTAGACAGGACCCCCCTAAATCCTGAACAGGATCGAATATAAGGAAATAAACAAGAATCATAACAGTAAAATATTTGAATATCTGCTGGGTTTCACATACTCTTATGTCACACACACGTAAAATGATCTTATACTTTTACAAACCATATGCATGTATTACAACAATCATTTAATAAATGAGGAAACTAAAATACAGATTTGAATAACGATTTAATTATAGCTATTAAAGCTGAGGATCAGGATTCTAATTCAGGCAAATTTGCTCTGAATACTTTGCCTGTTTTTCTTTTTCTTTTTTGCTTTGTTTTGAGATGGGTTGTTGCTATATTCCTAGGCTGGTCTCAAACTTGTGAGTTCAAGTGGGAGGATATTTTGCTGTTAGCATTACCTTAACTCCTGAGAAAATAACTTAAAAAACAAAAACATTGTCTAGTAAGTTGCTAAGTAAACAGTTCTTGAATACATAGGACTGGAAAAATCTTCAAAGCTATTCATTACAACCTTTCTCAGCTACTCCTTTTCCTTAAAGAAACTACACCCAGAGATCATCATGAGTGTAATCACACACATGCTGTTCAGTCATCAGTATTCACTGTTGACCTTAGAAATCAGAGATCTGTTATATAAACCAATTTAATATAAATACTTGCAGTGATAGCTCTTCTCCATATATATAAAATCAAGGGGTCCTATCAACTAAGGTTAACTGCAGTACCTCTAACAAACAACAGTTAAGACTGCATCATGAAAAACCTAACAAACATATATTGGTTCTCTCATTTTTGTAAGTAGTTTATAATATGGAGAATATCTAGTATTTAGAGAAGTATTTTAGTAATACGAGTTTCTTTGTCTTTTGAAACATTCTTACATTCTAATATATTTTTCCCCTGCTTATACTAGAAACCCTTCAGTAGTTAAATTTTAAAAGAATTATAAGTTGTGGTTAAAAAAATTACAATTTGCGTCCGACAGCGAGATCACTAGGTATAGAATGCATAAAACTGTGCTGCTCACCCTTCCATCTTTATCCACTCCAGCTATCTGTCCAGTTGCGATCCTAATTTTGTCAGGATGTATAGCAAGGCTAAAAAGTATTAACAATGATTTAAAAAAATACAGGAAATGAGAAATAGCAGAAATGTACCCTTCTATCAACATTTGTTTCAAATAATTCTTAGTCATAATAAAACTCATTCTAGCCTATTTTAATTGTTTTTAGAAAAATAAACACCAATTATCCAAAGATATATAAGTTTTCAACTATACATTTTTGTTAAGTTGAACAAATTATTAGAACATTATCTACAGTTTGGCATGGTAACAAATGAAACTATTTTCATCTATTCACCCTTCCTTTCTAGTAATGCACATAGGCATGAATATCCACACAGATTTATGAAAGATGCAGTACTGCATGGTGTAATTTTAATCTGTTAAGACATAAGCATTTTAAAATTTTGGTACATCATCGTATTACTGACTCCACAGTTCTTTCATCTTTTAGGCCATTTTTACTCTTCCACAAAAATAAAAAGTAATAAACATTTTCAAATATAACAGCATCAACCTTTTAATTAATTCTTCAAACTAAACTCTTTTAAGTCATATCTGGGAAAATATTTGTAAATAAAATTGGAAAAGTGTAACAAAGGTGCTCAAATTGATTCTGGTATATATACAATTGACTAGCAAAAAACTTTTTTATAAAAATGTCCTCCTATTCATATCTACAATCTTTTTATCTTGTAAGGAGGGAGTAAACTCAACTGAAAATAAAGTTTTTGCTTTTTCATATATACTCATTATTTGTAGAAGAACAGTATGAATTTAAATTTTAATGATAAAAACTGTTCTCAAAGTTTTCAGATTCCCTATATTGGGTTGCATCTTTTAAGATGTTTCAGTAATTTGATTTGTATACATGATATCTTATTTTCATTTCTTTGATTGCTAAGGACACTAAAATTTATGAATGTTTATTTAGTTTATATTCTATATTGAGATCATCTACATTAACAGTAACTAAACAGATCAAACACATTAACATCTTGATATTTAGCAAGGTGTGGTGGCACACACCTGTAATCCCAGCACTCAAGAGGCTGAGGCAAGAGGATTGCTGTTAATCTGAGGCCAGCCTAGGCTACAAAGGGAGCTCAAAGCCAGCCTGAACTGCATTACAAGACCTTGTCTCAAAAAGACAAACAAAACATCTTGACATTTAATCAGATCTCTCAAATTTTCCAATAAAATTTCTGGATTAGGTAGGTAGTACATTTATATGGTTTAAATATCAAAAGATTCAAAATGCTTTGTCCCTATCCCTAAACAAAGGCCTGAACAGGTAATCACTGTGAATAGTTACTTTTCCTTATTTTTTAGTCTTTTTGAGACAAGGTCTCGCTATGTAGTTCAGGCCAGCCTTAAACTCACTTTGTAGTTCAGGCTGGCCTTGAAGTTGCATGGATCCTCCTGCTTCAACCTCTCAAGTGCTACAATTACAGGCATTTGCCACCATGCCCGGCTGTAACTAGTCTTTTCATATTAGTAATTCTAGAAAACTTTCACATTTGTGGAGGTCAAGAAAAATAAATTTTCCGTCTCTCTCTCTCTCTTGCTTTTTTTTTTTGGTGGTTGGAGACACTGTCTCACTGTGTTGCGCAGAGCTGGCTCAAACTCTTGAGCTGAGTAACTGGGATTACAAGGCATGGGCCACCATACCTGGTTTCTTCCACTTCTTTTTCACACAAGTGGTAAAACATATGCATATTCTCCTGCTCTTTAAATATTTGTACTTTGAAGTGCATCTTAGGGGCTTTCCCATATTAATAGGTATAGTATTTCCCTCATTCTTTTTTACAATTGCTTGGTAAGCTATACCACAACCTCACAAGTTGACTGAAAAAATATAGGTTTTTTTCTAACTCATACTACCTCAACACTGTAATAATTTTCTATACTATTATACAAGAAAAAGTAAAATATTATCAACAATATTCACACAATATCCTAATGTTAGTTTTATGTATAGTTGTCAGAATAGTATAGTCATAAAGAAACAAAGCTCTTAAAATGTTGGAAAAATAATTCTAAGTAATAAATGACTTAACCAACAATCGCTCTCAGAAATCTGTGAAAGACTAGTCTGTTCCACATATATTTCATACTACAGACCTGAAGGAAAGGGATAAAAGGATCTTAGAAAGAAGAAATTTCAACAGCGTTATCGGGTGCATTTTACTGCTGAAATATGGACCATGTTTAAGGAGTCTTAGAGTTGTGTAGCACCTATAATATGTTTACACTCTGAGCTCTCCACAAGAAATTCTTAATACAATCCAAATTCAAAAACACACAAAATGAAAGCATAAAGAACAAAACTGACAAATGTTAAGTGACACCAACCATTTCACACAGTCTGTATGACCCAAGTAGTGTCTCTGTGTTCTCTCTTCATAATTAAATAGCACTACTACAGAGGCGATGAAATAAACGATCTCCCCCGTAGGAAGAAGGTAAACATTAGCTCGACAGTCCTTCCCTCGATAACCGTATCTTGAAAGACAGAGTCAAGGTTCTTAAAAATAGAGTTTGCAAGGTACTCAACTAATATTTCCAGGGGAGTTTAGTGAGTACAGAAGATATGATAAAATGAGGACTGGCCTAGGACTAGGAAAGCCACCTTCTGCCATTAGCTTCACACAATCTTGAGTCATTCACTATGTGTAAATTGAGTTTAGTTTCCTCATTCACTAGAGCACTATGTACTGAGTTCCTAGATGCACCAGGCACAAAGTTGAACACAATTCTTTAAAAAATTTTTTAAAAAGGAGGGGTGGGGGAATGTCTTGCCATGTAGTCCATCTTCCTGCCTCAGCCTCCTGAGTGCTGGGGTGACAGTTATGTGTTATCATGCTCTGCTAAACTAAGTTTTAAACAGAGCAAACATAGGGCTGTGTCTTTGGAACTCATACTCTGGGAGATAGAAATAGACAACAAAATGATAAACACGGAAAGAAAAGTTACAGGCTGTCAGGAGAAAGCATAAATAGAAAACCTGTGATAGATGGAGATAGGAGGAGGCAAAAAAAGGATCACGTGAAAAAGTGGCAAAATAACATTCATGCAGAACCTAAAATGATGAATAGGTGGTAGTGGGGCAAGGTTTAGTATAGACATAAAGTTTGTCAAAACACAGTTGTAACCAAAAGAATTTGAGGGCTCTGAGGAGATGTAGGAGAATAGAAGCACAGAGCACAACTGATACCACTAGCCCTTCTGCTTACGGAGTTTCTTAGTGGTTCTAAGAGATGTCAGAATTTCTACGTAAAATGAGAAAAGCTCTGTTTTAAACTGTCATTTTAAAGAAAAACTTGTAGGGTAGAAATTTGGAATTCAAATCAACTGTGTTGGGGCCTGGGGAGATACCTTAGGGTGTTATGTGCCTGCCAGTCAAACACAAGGTCTTGAGTTCAATCCCTGATACTACAACAAAACAAAACCATGTTAATTCACTGTTAATAAAATGTTCTACAGCATACAGAGCCCCATAGGTTACAAAACCCTTAATCCATGTTTTCTTCTTTAATATTTAGAATAACCTTTTGAAACATGGTTATTAATCCCCTTCATCAATAAAGAAAATCAGAGTTCAAAAAGTAAGTGGCAGAGTCAAATATGAGTTGGGCATGGTGACACACTCCTGTAACAGGCGTTTGGGAGGCTGAAGCAAGAGGCCTGCCCCAAGGTCAACCAGCCTGAGCTGCATAGGGAATCCAAGGCCAGGCTGAACACCCTGTCTCAAAAATTTAAACCAAACCATCTCAAATATAAGCATTCCTATTCTAGAGCTTGCCTTTTCTAACACACCATCATAATCTGCTGCAAGCTACTATAATACTGCTTTCCCTTTCTCAATTTGATGGTTTTGAATTGCTAATAGTAAAATATACACAGCATGTGGATGAATTAAGAGATGATATTTCCTTTTGAATTTCTCAAGTGGTTCTTATGTTCATTATATTTACTTTTGGGTATAAGGACAACTTTAATAGATTCAGCAAGCTAATTTTTCTTATACTAGAGATGAAGGCCATAAATTTGTTATCATGGTGGAAAAGGATACACCCACTCCAGTTTAAGCTTCTCGGGAGGCAGTTCTGTCCTGATGTCATCATAGTTTTCAACATCAGAAGGAATGAACATTGTAATTGGCCGACCTCGCATAAACATTTTAATATAATCTCCTTCTGTTGAAACATAAGACAAAATTTAGGTCACATACATTTCCATACTTTCTAGAAAAGTCAATCACTGATGTAATAAAATAAAAGTGAAACAAAATAGCTATTTCAAAGTTTATGGTCATTATATGTTGTTGTTTTTGTTATATATTATATGGGACATAGCAAACAAAGTAATAACTATGAAGACCTAATTTTTGTAATTAACTATAACTGATCAAAATTGACAGATTTTTTTTCAAGAAGGCCAGAAAGGCAGAAGCAGAAAAATTCAAAATAAAACAATCTGATGACAGAAGTCTCTGTAACTATTGAAAGAGTAACATTACTGTAATAGACAGCAGCCATACTCACCACATTACTTGCTCAGCCTATAGATGATTATGTGCTTTTATGATCAGGATATAAAAAAAATATTAACTCACACCTGAAAAGCTTCCACAGAGCAAAACAATGGATAACGTAAAAAGGTAACCTTGAGAGTAGAAGAAAATACTTTCGAATAAGGAGTTAATATCTCTAATAAGGATTTAATCCTCCACAAATAAGGAATGCCTACAACTTAATAGTTACAACTAATTTATTTTGAAATGGGCAAAGTACTTGTATATGCATTTTTCCTAAGGATGCATAAAAATGGCCAAAAGATATTTGTCAAAATGTTCAACATCAGTTCAACACCAGGGAAGTGCAAATCGAAACCACACTGAGGTATCACTTCACATCTGTCAAAATAGTGACTATCAAAACAATAAAAAACAAGCACTACAGAGGATTTGGAGAACTTTCAACTCTTGCACACTGTTGGCAGGAATGCAAAATGTCACTGTCATTATGGAAAACAGGAGGGAGGTTCTTAAAAAACTAAAAATAGAACCACCACATCATCTAGCAATCCCACTACTGAGCATTCACCAAAAAGGATTGAAATTAGTATCTTTTTTAATTGATGGGTATTAGTAATATAGAATGGGATTCACTCTGATATGCTGGTTTAAACATATAACATAGTATGATTATATTTCTCTCCATTAGCCCCCTCATCCTACCCCCAACCTCTAAAAGCTCACTTCCTATTTTTCTGTCATCTCTTATATTATTCTTTTTTTCATATTATTTATAAAATCAGAATCTTTAAGAGACAGTAACACTTTCATGTTCACAGCAGCACTGTAACCAAGAGGAGGAAACTACTAATTGTAGGCTGACAGATGAATGGATAAAGAATGCCCCCAGACCCCAGCACAGCTCGCCGTGAGTGAAAACTGCAGGCTCGCTGTGCTAGAGCCCTTTACCAGCACTCTCTGGTCCTGCCCCGCAGCGCAAGACCCAGTACAGCCTGCCCTGTGAGTGAGAACACCCACCACCCTTTTGGGAGCCCTGAAGACGGGCCAAAGTCCAGGCCCAGTGAGTGTGTGAGAGCGCTTCTGTGCTCTCCTGCCCCCGCCCATACCCCTCCCACACCCAGCTCTGGCCTGGTATACAGGCCTGGGGAGAAACTCTGCAGCTGAAGTCCCTGCACTGAGACAAGGGTCAAAACCATGCAGCTAATCCAGAAGCAGAGCATCTTGTAAAAAGGGCACAACAGGCTCACCTCCAAGGACAGCAACAGGAAGTGGTGAGCACAGCAGCCAGACCCAAGCCAGGCAAAACTACATGAACTAGAACTTGGTGTAACATACCTGAATTTCATAAGGTGCTAAGGTTAGAACTACATCAAAAGTCAGAGGTCAGAACTATAAGTCATGATAAAAACAAGGAGCCAAATGCAATCTCAGGCCTCGAGCCCACCAATGATAAGTGTAGAGGACACTAACTTAGCTAAAATGAATGAATTAACAGAGTCGGAAGCAATAAAACAACAGCAGAAAGGTTTAGAGGAATTCAGAGCAGAATTAACACCTGAAAGAAAAACAGAAATTTTTGAATACATAGCACCAGAAGTAATGAATCACATCCAGAAACATATAGGGGAAACACAGTACCCACCCAGAACAAATACAGAGCACACTATTCCAGCTGAAACACAAGAATTAACAGTGTCGCAGGCAAAGAAGCAACAGCAAAAAGGTAAAGAGGAACTCAAAGCAGAAATAATTTCGGAAATAAAAAAAGAAATCTTTGAAATCTGAAATAGAGAATCAATTCCGGAAATATATGGAGAAAACCCAATTTGGAAAAAAACTCTGCAGTAAAAGAATTAATACCTACTTCTAACGAAGACACTGACAAAAAAAAAAAAAAAAAGGAGATTAGAAATATGATAGATTCCTTGAATGTGCAATACAGGAGAGAAATAGATCAAATGAAGCAGAGTCAAAGAGATATAGAACTTAAAATCTCAATCACAAGTCTACAAAACCCTTTGAGTGAAAGCGAAGACAAAGTCTCAGATCTTGAAGACTCTGGTGCAACTAGGGAAAAGATGAGAAAAGATCTCTTAAAAACAACTAGGATAGCCGGGCATGGTGGTGCATGCCTGTAATCCCAGCACTCCGGAGGCTGAGGCAGGAGGACTGTTTTGAGTTCAAGACCAGCTTGAGCTATAAAATGAGCTTAAGGCCACCCTGAACTGCATAGTGAGACCCTGTCTCAAAAAACACACACAAAAAAAAAAGAAGAAGAAGAAGCCGGGTGTGGTGGCGCATGCTTAGTGAGACCCTGTCTCAAAAAAAAAACCAACTAGGATGCAGGAAAAAATAATCCATCACCTGCAAGACGATGCTAAGATGAACAATGTGAGACTAACAGGCATCAATGAGAAAGGAGTCAACACAAATGATATAAAAAGAATATGGGCAGAAGTAATAGCAGAAAACTTCCCAAATAGAGGAAACAATCCAACATTCAGGTAACTGAAGCATACAGAACACCAAATAACTTCAACCCAAGTAAAAACACATCAAAATCCCAGAAATTCAACATAAGAATACTATACTGAAAGCTGCTAGGGATAAGAAGCAGATCACATTCAAAGGAAAACCTATCAGAATTACGGCCGACTTCTCTTCACAAACCATGAAGGCAAGGAGAGCATGGAGCACAGTACTTCAAGTCCTCTATGAAAACAAATTCCAACCCAGACTACTATACCCTGCAAAACTCTCTTTGAAGTTTAATGGAGAAGTGAAATACTTCCATGACAAAGAACAGCTAAAGAATTTCATGACGACAAAGCCATCCCTACAGGGGCTACTGAAAGATGTTCTAGAGAGGGACCACAATGACCAGAACTCCACCAATGAGAACAGAAGGAACTCACTAAATAGGGCAAACAATTAACCACAGGACAAAAAGGAGTAGACAACAGCACGTAAATAACATGACAATCATAAGTCAACACATTTCAATTATAACCATCAATGTAAATGGACTCAATTCACCAATTAAGAGAAACAGACTAGCACAGTGGATTAGGAAACAAAACACAACAATATGCTATATACAAAAACACACATCTCAAAAGGACTTTCACAGGCTTAAAGTCAAAGGATGGAAAACAATACTGCATGTCCCAGCACTGCAGAAAAAAGCACGGGTAGCAATCTTGTTCTCAGACAGTCTCAACTTCAAACCAAGAGTGGTCAAACAAAATAAAGAAGGCAACTATATACTGGTTAGGCGAAGAATTCAACAGGAAGAGGTAACACCCATAAATATGTATGCAACAAACACGAGAGCACCAAACTATGTAAAACGAATCTTTATGGACACGAAAAAGCTAATATTCAATACCACAATCTTAACAGGAGACCTAAATACCCCCTTATCCCACAAAGACAGGTCAACTGGACATAAAATTAGCAAAGAAGTACTAGAACTGAACCAGAGCCTGGGTTTAGTGGACATATACCGAGTGTTCCACCCAACCACAGCTGAATACACATTTTTTTCCGCTGACATGGGTCATTCTCTAGAATAGACCACATACTGGTCTATACGTCATGCTTAAGTATATGCAAGAAAACAGAAATTATTCCATGCGTATTACATGACAACAGTGCAATGAAACTGGAAATAAATGACAAAGAAACCAGTGAAAGCCCCTAATACATGGAAATTAAACAACACTCAGCATTCAATGGGTTACAAATGAAATTAAACAAGAAATTCAATAATATCTACAACTCAGAGAGAATTCAACCACTATTTATCAGAATTTATGGGATGCGATGAAAGCAGTTCTCCGAGGGAAGTTCATAGCTATGAACTCACACATTAGGAAAACAGAGCGGGAACAAATAAACACACTAATGCAATGCCGCTAACATCTAGAAAAGGAAGAGCAAACCAAACCAAGAGCCCAAAGATGAGAAGAAATCATAGATTAGAGCAGAAAATAATTCAAAGAATCAATGAATCAAAAAGCTAGTTCTTTGAAAGACTAAATAAAAGTGACAATCCACTAGCTAACCTCATCAAAAAGAGGAAAGAAAAAATTCAAATACACCCTTTTCATTCCTTACTGCTTGTAATCACCACAGACCCAGTGGAAATTCAGAAGATTACCAATAGCTACTTTGAGAATCTTTACACTCACAGAATAGAAAACACAGATAAAATTGGACAGATTCCTAGAAAAGTACAAATTACCAAAACTGAATCAAGATAGAACTCTCAATAAACAAATAACAGCCAATGAAATGCGAAATGTAATAAAAAGCTTGCCGACAAAGAAAAGTCCAAGTCCTGATGGATTCACAGTTGAATTCTACAAGAAATTTACAAGAAAATATAATCCCTACCCTCCACAAACTCTTCAATGAAATTAAAAGGAAACAGTTCTCCCAAAATCATTCCTGGAGACAAGTATTATACTGATACCAAAACCAGGGAAAGACACAACTAAAAAAGAGAACTATAGGCCAATCTCACTCATGAACATAGATGCAAAAATCTTCAATAAAATCCTAGCAAACAGAATACAGCAAGTCATCAAGAAGATCATACACCATGAACAGGTAGGATTCATCCCAGGGATGTAAGTATGGTTCAATATTCGAAAACCTATAAATGTAATACACTATATCAACAGAGTGAAAACTAAAAACCACATGATCCTCTCAATTGATGCAGAAAAGACTTTTGACAAAGTCCAACACTCATTCAAAATCCTTCAGAAAATTAGAAGACCTTGACCTCAATTTGATAAAAGCATCTAGGACAACCCAATGGCTAATATAATTCTAAATGGGGAAAAACTGAAATCTTTTGCTCTTAGACCTGGTACAAGACAAGGATATCCTCTATCACCCCTCCTGTTCAATATAGCTTTGGAATCATCAGCTACAGCCATAAGACAAGAGGGAGAAAAAAAAAGGAATGGGGATAGGTAAAGAAGAAGTTAAATTATCACTATTTGCAAATGACATGATACTTTACTTGGAAGACTCCAAAAATTCCGCCAAGAAACTACTAGAACTGATATGGAAATTCAGTAGCATAGCAGGATACAAAGTCAATACTCAAAAGTCAGCAGCATTCCTCTACACAGATAACAAGCACACTGAAAGGGAAACAATAGAAACAATACCTTTTACAATAGCACCATGCAAAATGAAATACCTTGGAATTCACTTAACCAAGGAAGTCAAAGATCTTTTCACGGAAAATTATAGTACTCTGAAAAAAGAGATCATAGAGGACTTCAGAAAATGGAAAGCTACACCTTGCTCCTAGATAGGAAGAACCAACATCGTGAAGATGGCCATACTCCCAAAATTGTTGTATAGATTCAATGCAATCCCTATCAAACTACAAACAAAACACTTCACAGACCTAGACAAATCATTCTTACAATTTATTTGGAACCAGAAAAGACCTAGAATATCAAAGGCAATCCTGGCCACAAACACAAGTCAGGAGGCATTACAATTCCTGACTTGAAATTACACTACAAAGCTACTGTGACAAAATCAACATGGTACTGGCAACAAAATAGACCGGAGGAGCAATGGAATAGACTAGAAGATACAGAGGCCTCTACGAACACACTCAACCACTTGATCTTCTACAAAGATCTACGCTTACTGGGAGAAAGATTGCCTCTTTTTTAACAAATGGTGCTGGAAAAATTGGCTGTCCACATGTCAAAAACTAAAATTTGACCCAGGTCTATCACCATGCACTAAGCTAAAGTCAAAATGGATTAAAGATCTTAACATTAAAACAGAGACACTCAATCTCCTGGAAGAGAAAGTAGGAGAAACTCTTGAAGACATAGGGGTAGGCAAAGAATTCATGAACAAACACGTATTTGCATGGGAAACACTTGAAAGAATTAACAACTGGGACCACCTGTTATTGAGTTTTTGCACGTTAAAAGAATTACCAGCAAAGTGAAAAGACAACCCACAAATCTTGAAAAAATCCTAACTCATAAGCACTCAGACAAGAGTCTGCTCTCTAGAATTTATAAAGAACTAAAAAATATCAGGGCCCCTAAATTTAAGACCCAATCCAGAAATGGGCATCTGAGATGAATACACACTTCTCAGACGATGAAATTAAAGAAGCAAATAAGGCCGAGCGTGGTGGCGCAGGCCTGTAATCCCAGCACTCGGGAGGCTGAGGCAGGAGGATTGTTGTGAGTTCGAGACCAGCCTGAGCTACAAAGTGAGCTTAAGGCCAGCCTGAACTGCATAGTGAGACCCTGTCTCAAAAAGACAAAAAAAAAAAAAAAAAACAACAA
>PVKA01039775.1:0-19240 GCA_004027165.1 Ctenomys sociabilis
CTATGACTTCCTGGGGCTTGAAAGACTACATCAAAGCTGAAGCCCTAGACTTCCCAAAACATTAAATACTATATAATGCAGATTACTCTCTCTCTGCATATCCTCTCTGCATATGGCAGAGGTAAATGTAGGCCCCACACCTAGCTCAGCTCACAGTAGTCACCTACTTCCCACAATTCTCAGTCCTCAAGCCACTCCCCCACTGAATAAAAACCAGGTGAGGCCCTGGGTCGCTCTCTTGGTTCCGGGAAGCCATCTGAGTGGCTGGACCTAGAGCCCCTTGATTCCCAGATGATTAAAAATATAATTTAGTGTCCTCATTTTCGCCGTGGGCTGCATGGAAAGTGGTAGATTGGAATCAACTTGATGGGATTCCAATAACGTAACTTTGGGATTACAAATATTGGTTTCTTGGACTGAGACGAGGACCAGGAAGAGTCTCCTACAGAAATATACATGCCTATATATGAAACATGGGACTCCTTTTGCCAGTTAAATGACATTAGGTCAGCAACCATTCCTAAAGACTTAGAGGACAGGTCTCACTGGGATAGACTGGTTCTGATACCCCTCTACATGCTAAAGGAAATGTCAGGCCTGCTCTGTTTCAGTTTCCTTCTTTTGACTTTACTCCTAATTTTCCCACCTGTTTGTATTTTTCTTTTTAGAGGCATGTAAAATTAGGAAAACTCTTACTGTTCCAGCTAAGTGAAGCATTTGTTAATGCCGAAGACAGGAAAGTCATTTTAGAAAAAGGACACATACCCCATCTCTGGGTCAGATGAGACAAAGAGGACTATGCCTGTCCAGGAGAACACATGTAACAGCCATGTCCTGGCTTAGTGTTCTGGGCAGGTCTCCTTCGGGAGGCTGAACCTGAGACACAGTGGAGAGCACCGACTTCTGGGTGACACCAGAAGGAGCTATCTCCAAAAGCAGCACACTTATGGGACCAAAACACATTCAGTGTGAGGGAGGATTCAATCTTTTCTCCTAGGTCTGGTATTATTTAGGTACACAAGAGATAAGTTGTGGACTTTAAAGCCAAGTGATCCTGTTCAGGCTTTTAGCTATTCCTTACAGAACTTGAGCAAACAGTGGTTACTCTGCCAGCTAGTAAATGCTCTTAGAGCAGCTGCCACTCTTTAAAGCAGAGGACAGGATTCCCCAGCTGTTCTTTGGTGAATCCTCATTGAAGCCTATGGCTGATGGAACGTTGACCAGAGAAACTGCTGGCTTCCTTTCTGGAGACATCTCTGGTTGTGTGGGCTAAAAGAAACCGAGAATGCTTGAGGGGAGAAGGTTGTTAGAAAAATGTCTTCAGATTTGGTTTGTATTAAAAAAGATATTGTTATTTAATAAAGTTTTAGAAGGGTAGATATGAGCAACAGGAGAACCAGGCAGCTCAGGTGCCTGAGGTATCACTATCTTGGAGCCTAAGGACAAGACAACATTAAGCACAGCCTCGTCCACCAATAGTGAAAGTAAGGGTTCCTCTATTTGCCTTTCCAGTCTAGAGGGTGTAAACAGCTGTAATCCAGGCCTCTACAGGGCTACACCCATTCTTAGCTGAATCTGTACAAGCTTTTCAAGGACAATATCCTTTTTTAAAAAAAAAAAAAAGACAATTTGGAACTTCCAGAGTTCATGTGCCTTAGATGACCCTGATAAGTACATTGGTGTCTTTTAGAGGATTTATTCAGACTTATAGTCTAGACTAAAAAGATGTTAAATCTTAAACCAAGCTTTGATGTAAAAAAAAAGGACAGAAAACGTTACAAGCTGCCATTACATTTGAAAATAAATCAGAGTTAATTTTAAAGAGCCAAGAGATAAACAATCAGTGGAACTTCCAGTTCTCACTGGAGACCAAGCAGTCAGACCCCGCTGGCCTGATAGCGGGCCAGGTAGAAAAACTGGAAAAGACATTTCGTTCAAGTGTGTAACTTTTTTTTTTTTTTTTTTGTGGAACTGGGGATTAAACTCAGGCCCTTGAGCTTATTCCACTGAGCCATCTCCCCAGCCCTCAAGTGTGTATTCTTAAAGGTCTAAAAACTAGAACCAAGCCTTCTAGTTATTTTAAATTTTAGCTATTTTACTAGGAAAAAGATACATACCCCTCTGATTTCTTGTAGTGTTTAGTAGATACACTAGTACAACATATTTCCTGAAATGCTAATCAAACAGAGGGACAGATTACTCTTACAGATCAGGAGCTACAAAAGACAACTCATTTTGCTCCAGACAACTCATTTGATACTTTGGTAGGAACTATTTAAATGTCCTATAATCAGAACTGGGAGAAAACCAGGGAGACAAAAAAAATGGCTGCCTTTGCAGCCTCAAAGGACCCTAAGTTTGATTCTCTTGGCTCCAAAAAGAGATCAGTGATGATGAGGTTCATCTGCTAGTGCTGTCAGAAGCCAGGACAGCATAAGAGGGACGGCCTTAAGAGGCCCACGAGCCACGCCCTGACTGCCAAGGCAGCCACTAGAAGTGAGACTGCACTCTGAGGCGGAGGCCCCAGAGCTCAGACTCAGCTTCCCAGGTGGTCCAGTAGGACTGAAGGGCCCTGGGCCTGCGTCCTCCCTCTGGACAGACAGTCTCTACCTGTCATCTCCATGGAGGAGCCCTGAGTAATCATGATGAAAGGAAGAGAAACCCAGCCTATGGCTGAACATTGGCACAGGTCTCTCTGTCCTTCTCAAGCCCTGACCTTCCTTCCAGTCATTGTACCTCAATAAAAAGATTTTAAAAGATGTGTTGCTAGGGGCTGGGGAGATGGCTCAGTGGGATAAGCGCTTCCCTGGCAAGTACAAGGGCCTGAGTTCAATCCCCAGTTCCACCAAAAAAAAAAAAGATGTGTTGCTTTAGCTATAACTAAGATACTACAATATATTCAGGTTACTTACTAATCAAGATGATGCTGAGACTGACATTTACAAATATAATATATTGTTCATGTATAAGATTTAAAAGGTATTTCATTGGTTTAATCTGACTAAATGCTGTGTATTTCATGATAAATACATAAATTAATCTGGTTGATTTCTGACATAACTCAGGTATTTCATGTTCATAGTTAATACAAGTGTTATGTCTCTTAACTAAAGCTAGAGAGACTTATAGCAAACTGTCAGACTCCATAAATAAAGAGGTCTAAGAGCTAGTAAGTTACTATTGCTAGGTTTCAAAGTTTATAAGTATACTTGTTAGTTCAAATGTTCATGCTTTGACTATATATGTTCTAATCTCTAAAAATTTTGTTCTTTCTTAAAAGATACCAAAACCCAGGTAACCATGCAGGTAACGTCTATAACAAATATGCTAGATTAAGATTCCTTTAACTGGGATCCACCAGATTTTGTCTATATGTTGTTCAATATCTGACACGAGCTACAGAAGTAAAAGATTTGCAAAAATAAATTTGTCTAAGTTGGTAAAAATTGCTCAAAAGGTGTCTCAGTAAAAAGGATACAGAATGAAATTATAGATAAAAAAATAAAAAAAGGTGATACTAGCAGCCTACAGGAATAAAGGCCAGTCCAAAAACAGGAAAAAGTTATGCTTTCCTGAATCCGGACAGAGAAAAGGGACATCTCAAACAAAAAATGTCCAAAGCTGCTAGAGAAAGAAAAAAGTGTTTATGATGGAGTCAGAGGAAGTTTCAGACTGAGGTGGTTCTGTGTCTTCCCTCTTAGCCTGAGAGAACCCATGTTAACTGCCAATATAAGGAGAAAACCTGTGAAACTTTCAATAGGTGCTCATACAGATTTGTCGGTACTTACACAGCCAATGGCCCCACTTGCCAACTGGAGAGTACTTGTTTTCCCTATTTCTGACAATTCATGTGCCCCAATAATAATAATAAATGCGTTTGTTTGAAACTATACAAAATGGCCGTAAAAGATAAAAAAGGGATTAAACCCACATTTAAGAGATATCTAACTTGTCTTTTTCGTAGTCATCCTGATGATATTATTATTTGACTCATACGTACTTAATTGTTTCCTTGCCTTTGTCTTCTCCAGATTCAAAGCTGTAATGACAATGCCTGTCATCTATTGAGGGCCTTCAGATAGAACTTCTGAAGAACACATCTGACTGCCGGTTCACAACTACGACCCCTTTCAGCGTGAAGAAGCCAGAGCGGTCATCACCCTCACTCATCTCCCTCTCAGCAGTTCGGGTTACTTCTTCAGAGGGGGGAATGTTGTAGGCAGTGGAGTTAGACAGAAATATTTTTAGGCAGTCAGGCAGGACCAAGCCTTTGAAAGAAATAATGAGAGGAAACAAGATGTTGGCAACTCTGGGAGGGATAGAGGTTCCTGCTGTGAACCAGACCTAAAGGCCAAACACATGCTAAAAGAGTAACGCCAGGGATTGATCACCTGAAAAGATCCAAGTGAGTCACTAGCCCAACCCCCTAGGGGAAGAGACCCTGTCCCCTATTCACGCCCACTTACTACGTGACTTGCTTCCCCATTTGGTCCTGGGCCTAATCAGCTTTACCTGAACCATGGTGCTTGTAATCCCATTGGTTGACCATAGTTTTGTCCCACCCCACATCCACCTAAGCGAGACCCCTTCTCTACCTTAGCCCTGCATGGTTTTGCCCTATTAAAGTCCTAAAAGAGACAGATTCCCGGGGCAACCCACTTGGGTCCCCCTTCTGTCCCTCTCTGACAGAAGCTTTTCTTTCCAATGAAGTTTTCTCCTCAACCTCTGTTTGTTCCTAAAACTTATTCCTTGGTTTTAGAGAACATGAACTCATCCAGGTCAGGTTGAGAGTTTTACTTCCCTGTATCATTGGGAGGGATGAAAAGGCTGCCTGTGTCCATGGAGACTTGACGTCCATAGCATCCAATCCCTTGTTTGACTTCTATGTTCACCAAACCACCTTTCATTAAAATACAGTTTCTCATCTAAAAATAAAACAAAACAAAACAGCAGAGCAGGCTGCAGGAAGGGCAGGCATTTAATGAATATGCACCAAACGAGGAATGGAAGTCCCTTGATACAGCACCTCACAACCCTGAGCGTACAGAGAACTCCAGGCCTGCAGGGGACTTGGCCAAAGCTAGAAGCAGAACAAACAGCCTGGCTCCACTCTGCAGACTCCAACTCTGCCAGCCCCCTCTCCTACAGCACTCACCTGGGAGCCCTGCTGGCACCACCAGTGCACCTCACCCTCTTGCCTGTGGCTCCAGCCTGACAGAGCTCAGGCTGTGCTCCGTGGAGGAAGGTAGGGTGTGTGGAGGGGCAGGGGGACCCTGACGGGAACCATGGTCTGTCTCAGGCCAGCACCTTCCCCTGGCACCAGGGCCACGGGCAGGTAAGCTCTGCCTCCTCCTGGGAGTTGCTCAGCAGGCAGTGTGTTCAAGGCTCTGTGCTTCCTGCAGCCTGCAGGCAGCTCCAGTGTTGGGGAAAGCAGCTCCCCCAAGGGAGGTCATGAGACATGATGACCAGGCCCCTCATCCAACTTACCCAAGATTTACCAGTCCCTGGGAGAATAGCACTTCTGTGCATCTAATGGAGGTTTGCATTTTTACCTGCCTGACAAGGACATGGAAGGACATCTCCTCCCTCAAAGACACTGTGGGAGTGAGGGTTTGCGAGAGAAAGGATTTACTATGGGACACATACTTTATAGGATTATTTTATAATATTCACTCAAACAGTCAAATGCAAAAGAGTGTGAG
This sequence comes from Ctenomys sociabilis, assembly GCA_004027165.1. Lineage (NCBI taxonomy): Eukaryota > Metazoa > Chordata > Mammalia > Rodentia > Ctenomyidae > Ctenomys > Ctenomys sociabilis. The sequence goes on from PVKA01039775.1 coordinate 5,703, forward strand.
AGAGCTGCCCACATGATAGAAGCCCAAAGAACCCAACTGAGGGCCTAGATCCCAAGGCATTGTCCTCCCCAAGCCAAGAAGGAGGCCTAGACCCCATGACAAAGCCTCCCAGAAGTCCAGCTGGAGACCTGGAGCCCACAGCAGTGTCCCAGGCAAGTCTGTATCAGTGATCTGCACTGGGGAGGCCAAAGGTCAGGGCTGGAAGCCGGACAGTCTGTGCCAGAGGAGGAAAGATCTGCGCCAGCAGCTGAGGGCGCTGCACTGGAGCCGGGGAGCTCAGGCCCAGAAGAGAACTGTGGCCAACCTCAGTGACAGCGAGGTCCCAGGCTCCTCCTTTTGCTCGCATCAGGAAAGCTGACGCGGGTCTCCAAGAGAGCCAACAGCACATCACCTTCCCCCAAGTTTCTTTTCTCGTGCTGTGAGCAGCAGTCTCTGGGTGGACCCTGCATACCTGAGCCATGCTGAGTCAGGTCGGCTGAGTGTTACAGGTGACCTTGAGCTAATCCACCACAGAACACAGCAAGGGAGTCAGGCACTCGACTTTAGCTCCAGAGAGAGTGTTTCCTGTATGAGCCCGCCAACCTCCCTGAGCCAAGTGCAGAAGTCTGTCTTCAGTAAAAGGCTCAGAGCCTCACACAGTCGGTTCAGGCAGACAGCGCAGGTCCATTTGGACCAGATAGAGGCATGAGATAGAGAGCATGGGCTTGAGAACAGGATCAGATCAGCTCTCGTTGTACTCTTAAGTCTAGAGCCTATGAACAAGACACTCAGGGCAGTGACTTCTGGGGGCCAAGATACAGGAAAACCTGAGGCTATCAAATTGCACTTTGTCCTTGAGCGTTTCCTGACGGCTTTCAGGGAGCATGCGCTGCTTTTTAAATCAGTCAGTATGGAACGTATACTAGCAAAAAATCAGACGACAGAGATCCATTTCTGTGGCGCAAACGTGACTGGGTAGGCCTGCACGACACAGGAGAAGCTCATGGCGACTGTTAGGCTCTGTGCACCCCGTGGTCCCCTGGAACCCATGTTAGCGCTCCAGAGGAGAGCGAGTTCCGGGTTGCAGTGCGGGCTCTACTGTTCTGTGAGCAGAGTGGGAATTGAGACCCGCTCACGGGGACCACAGGTGACCCCAGGCCACCACTGGGCAGACCTCTCCCCACCAGCAGAAAGGGAGGAGAAGGCGGGGGTGGGGAGCACAGGAGGAAAGTGCCAGGTGCAGGGCCCCGCCTCAGCTCCGCTCTTAGCCTCACCAGCTTGGCCACACTGCCAGCCGCGCACGCTGTGTTGGCCTCTCTGTAATGACTCTTCATTTAAAAAAAAAGTCTCTGTGCAAGACGACACTGCGTGCTGGCCCCATTCTTTGATTCTGGGAACCTGCCTGGTGGACACTCAGGCGAGCGGAGAAAGGACAGCGGCACAGATGCTGAGAAGATCACTCACGGCCAGGACTCTGTACACCTCACGCTCCGGAAACTTCATGCACAGCCGTTCATTCAGCACTTCAATGCCCTTAGAACTGTGTAAGTGCTATTGCTGTCCCATTTTAGATATGGGGAAACCGAGGCACGGAGAGGAAATCATTTACCCAGCATCCTAGAGCCATGGAGCAGCAGAGCTGGAATCTGAACCTAAGCAGCCCGAGCTCCAGGTCAGCAGTCGTGAACACTGCTTCAGCCTCTCATTGCTGGTCACTTTCTTTTTTTTAATTAAAAAATTCCCCAAATCAATTACCTATTCACAGAAAGCTGTTTAAATTCTTGCTTGTACAATGGGCTGCAATGTGGCTGTGAGAAGGAATGAGACTGACCAATAGGGATCCTGGGGAAAGATTTCTATAGCTGTAAGTAAGTGAATCTGTCAAGTATGAGATGACGTGTGCAGAGCAAACGGATTTGTGTAATGACAAAGATATATACTTTTTGCTTGTACGGAATCGGTGGACACAAAGTGTGCCTTGCTTACATCTGAATGACAGGAGGTGAAGAAGGAACACCTGAGCTCTGTTTCGACTTTTATCTTTGGCCCCTTCCAATATTCTTACTGTGCAGATATTGCTTCAGTAATCAGAAGGACCAAAGTTGGATCACCTCACAACTAGTATTAAAAAGCAGGTATTGGCAAGGAGGTAGCGATATTGGCATTCTTGCACACTGTTGGTGGAAATGCGCAGCCACTATGGATAAGGCATGGCGGCTCCTCAGAAAATTAAAACTGGAGCTGCCATGCATTGCAGCAGCCCCTCCAGGGTAGATACTCAAGAGAACTGGTAGCAGTGTCCACTGGTGGACGTGGGCAGATGGGTACCACAGGTGGGAGGTGCCTGCACACTCAGCACTCCGGGCTACTGAGAGAGCCTACGCTCCTGTGGCATGGGGCACCTCAAGGCTGTTAGTGCAGCATGTAGCCACAAGAAGACTCAGCCCAGCACGCCATTCAGCGGGAGCACCTGCAGCAGCCAGAGAAACAGGCAAGAGGGTGCACTGCCCAGGTCTAGGGACCATGGGGAAGGGAAGGCGCTGTCTAATGGGTGCAGAGTTTACAACTCTAAGAGAAAAAAGTCCGGAGATTGTTCACACAATACCATGAGAATCCCTAATCTGGAGACCAGCATGTTGAGAGAGATAAACTGGACTCAGAAAGACAAATGCCACACGTTCTCCCTAACATGTGGTTTGACATTTTCCTCATTTCTGCAATAATAAAAAACTGGATGCCACAGGCTAAAGGAAGAGAAGTTCATCCATCGGGGTTCAGCATTAGTCTATAGTCAGCTGACTCCAGTGTGGGAGGGCCTGGTGGAAGGGTCTGGCACAAGGGCCTGGCACCACGGCATCCAGCAAGCAGGGAGCAGAGGGCAGGGCTGGGGTGGGCCCTACTAAGCCACACCCACCACCTGGCTCCTCCCACCAGGTCCCACCTCCTTTCAGTGAGTCAGATCTGAGCTCCATTTCAGGCACTTTCCAGAGCCCCATGGTTCTGAGAGACATCTAGGTAAGATCTCTAACATGTAGAACTTAAAGATGACAGGAAAGGAGAAGACAGACTCGCATCAGACAAGAGGGAGGGAAGGAAGCAGGAGGGGAAGGGCCAGTAAAGGGATGGATGGGATGAAAATAAATGTGTGTTGAAACCCAATATTTTATAACATTAATAGGCACTGATAATGAAAAGAAAAAATAAAGGGTACCCTTAAAATGGCTGAGATGGTAAGTGTATACTGAGCGCATTTTCCTCTAATTAAAAAAAGTAGAGGCTTTGTTTTTAGGGAACAACATAGTATTTTGTAACTACTATTCCCTAATGGCTTAATTGTACTCCCTGGAGCTGCTCACACTCTCCAACCTACTCAGAAAAGATTATGAAAAGATCCAGAAACTGAGCTCCAGGTTTCCCGGGTGGCACTCTCATCTTAAGTTTCCCTTCCCGCTCTGTGAGGAGGTCATAGTGGTTCTCCTGCCATGCCAATCTGGCTGGGAAGACCCAGGAGTGGTGTTCCAGTTTGAGGAGGCTTTTCTACCCCAGTCCTTGGCCTCCTCACTCTCACAGAGGGAAGTTCAGGCAGGCTGGAGAGGCCCGACAGAACTGAGGGCTGAGTTCAGCTCATAGAGGCAAAAGAAGTTCCTGCCCTGGAGCTCCGCAATCAGAGAAGTCTCCTCCATCCCCAAGGCCCCGGGCTTCACCTGCTGCATCACCAACCCCCACGTTTGCCACCTACATTCAAAAGCAAAAGAAATCAACTATTACCTGCTGCTGTGATTCTGACAAAAGAATTGTGCCTTAAGTGACATTAGCATACTCTCACCTTTAAGCCCACCAGCCTGTCCTGCTTTACCTCTCAGACCTGCCCATGGCACTGGGACAGCAGCCAACACCACAGGTATTTGCCTCTTGTGACCAGTTATGCGGACAGGAGCAGTGCACGTGAGTAGAAAATGATTTGGTCAGGTTGAGGCTATCCCAAGTCATAGCTGAAGTAATGCCCCCCAAGGACATTGACATCTCCTTACTAGAGACTCATGTGCTGCATGTGGAAAGGAAGGACTTAAAGTGGTGAGAAGGAGGAGGCAGAGCCGACATGGCCCCACGAGACTCAGCTGCCACTGCTGGCTGTGAAGTTGAAGATGGTGGTTGCCAAAGGAAGGGACACTGTGGAAAGGACCTCCTGGGGCCCCCAAAGGAAACCCAGCCCTGCCACAGCCCAGCCTGACCTGTGGAATTGAAGGTTGATGTATTCATGCTGGTTGAAGCCACTGAGTTTGGGGCTGTTTGTTTCAGAGGCCACAGGAGACCTACACCAGCTGCATGCAGAGGTACACAGCACCTCTGCTCTTGGAAGTCCTGGGTAGCACTAGTCACCAGGTCCTCAAGGGGAAGCTGTGACCGGTGACTGCTAAGTGATTTGTGCACATGCCTAGGACATTTCTTTTTAACAGATTCGAGATTGTCCCCACAGCCATGTTACTTTCTAAATCACTTCCCTGGGAGGGAGAGGAAAGGGTCAGCATTGGCACTTTCTTGTCTGCCTCATTTACTGCATGCTCGGTGCTCACCTCGGGTTTTTGTCTGTGCAGTCACACCCACAAAGGTCTGCGGCAAGTGGACAAGGTAGGAGAGAGAGTCCATAGCCTTGCCTCACCCGCCCAGGCTGCTCAGGCTGGCCGGCGCTGGGCTCAGGGCTTGGGCCTCCCATTTGCTCAGCATCGGTTGCACTGATCCGAGTGCATTGGGCAGCCTCTGCTTCCAGCCAGGAGTGCACACCTAGGGACAGCAGAGGACACCACCCGTACACATAGTTCTCTTTCTTTGTTTCACTTTGAGGCACTGGGCTTTGAGTCTGAAGCCCTCATCCAATGCTACATCCCAAGCCCTTTCCTACTGCTTTTTACTTTGAGACAGGGTCTTCACTAAGTCACTCAGGCGGGGCTCAAATTCGCCATCCTCCTGCCTCAGCCTCACCAGTCTAGGATAAGAGGCCTTTTGCTGGTTCTTTATTATTTCAGCGTTGGTGCACGTGTGTGGTACATTACATTTCTCTCCCTGCAGCAGTTAGTCCCTGTCCTCCTCCTTTCTCCCTCCCCTTCCTTTGTCTCTGGGGTGCATGCTCACAGCACACAGCTCTGCACCCCTCCCCTGGAGGTGGCACCACCCCAAAAGCAGCCCTGTCCCTTGCTCAGCCTTCCCCCTCCCCTAACCCCTCATGGTACCCTTTGCCTTTTAGAGCTCCCTCCTGCCTGTCACCTTTTATTTTTCTCCTTATTTATACCTTAGGTTTCTCACAGCAGAACAACCACGTGGTACCTAAGATCATGTGTGATTTACTCCGCTTAACATTATGGCTTTGAGGCACTTCTGTTTTCCCACAAATGACTCAAGCATGTCTTTCTGAATAATAGAGCAATATATACAAACTCTGTGTGTATGTGCGTGTGTGAGTGTGTGTGTGTCTATCTGTCTATATATCCCCTCAAGCCTCATGCACCATAGGTGGGGCTTTCTGATGTGGCTGGATTGAGGGGTGTGATACTATGATCACAGAGTGAGATTCCTAAATTAGTCCACTGATTTGTTCAGTGCAGTTCTGGAAGTGGGTGATGGGAAGGCCCTCCCTGGCTGTGAGCGCTATCCACCCTAAGGGGAGCCTGGAAAGAACAGCAGAGACAGAGAGGGGACTGTCAGGCTGCTTTCACTTGCTGCTTTGCTCCTCCATCACATTGCTGCCTTCTGCCCACCATGAAGAATTTCTCCTCTGTGGTGCTGTTCTGCCTTGGGACCAGCTGTCTATGAACCAAAACCTCTATGAGCTGTGAACTAAATAAATCTTTCCTCCTTTAACTTTGGGTGTATTTTGTCTCCACAAGAAGAAAAAGCAAGAATATATATCTGTGCATTCACACTTTCTTTGCCTGTTCATCTGTCGAGGTAAACCACTCCCGTGATTCAGCCCCTCTGCATTGAGGTGGTGTAGACATGGGCATGCATGGACTTCTGTAAGGCGATGTCTTTGACTATCTGGGGAAGACACATAGAGCAGCGGGGTCAAGGAGAATCTTTGCTTTTAATTTCTGGGCAGTACGGCTTTCCACAGCAATCCCTACTTTACACTCCACCAACAAAGGAGGATTGCTCCTTTCCCCTCAGCCTCACCGGCATCACTGGATTTCCTGAGAAAGGCCATTCTTTCTATGGTAAGTTGGAATCTCCATGTCATTTTAATTTGCCTATTGCTTTTTTGCAATGGCCAGCAATGTTGAACATTTTAATGTATTCTTGGCCATTTGTACCTCATGAAGTATTCATTTCATTCAGCCATTTTTTGACTGAGTCTTATTTAGGGAGTAGTCTCATTGTTTTCATTCTTCATATACTCTAGGTGTTAGATATTCCTCTTCCTGAAGAATTCGAGCACATTTTCCCCATCGTGTAGGCCTTCTTTCTGACTCTGTTGGTGTGCAACTGGGGTGTGTTCAGAAAGTCCTGGTCTGCACCTGTGACTTCCAGAGTTCTACCTGTCTTGCCTTCCAGCTGTGAAGTGCTTCTATTTTAATACTTCGTTCTTCAGTCTGTTTCGATTTTAGTTTAGTGCACAGTGAATGAACCAACTCAGCCTTCTGCATGGGATAGTCCGTTCCCAGCACAATTTCCTGCAGGCTGCCTTCTTGCAGTGTGGGCTTGGCCCCATTGTCAGAGACCATAGTTGAATGGCATTCTCTGCCTTAAGCTGCAGACACCAGGGCCTCCTGTGGTAGTGGGATCGCATCCCCTCCACCGCCCCCCTTGGGAAGTGGCAGTCTAACCAAGTTACAGAAACAAAAGGGAAAATACTACCTTCAGTTGCCAGGTGTCTCTCACGGGGGCCTTTCTCCAAGATATGCTTCTTAAATGGTGCTCACTGGTTGTTTGTGTGCCAAGCACCAGCAAGCACACTACCCCACTTGTCCCTGGGTCCCAGCAAACACATCACTCCAGTTGTCCCTGGGTCCCAGCAAGCACACAGCCCCAGTTGTCCCCAGGTCCCAGCAAGCACACAGCCCCAGTTGTCTCTGGGTCCCCACAGCAGCATTGTTCACCCCTTTCCCAGATAAGGAGGTCGACCCTGTGGTGGGAGAGGACTCATTCTGTCTGTGAATCTATCACAGGCACAGGCGGGGTCTCCATGGCTCAGCAGGAACCTAATGCAGCCCTGGGTTACCTGTCTGACCCTCCAAGCTGGACACACTATGGCTCTGTAGGTTTCCAGATAGCCATGGCATCCAGCACTCACATGAGAAGCACATCTGGCCTGGCACATCCTGCTGCCCCACCAATGGGTGCTCATTGGGCCTGCCACCTGCAGGGTGCTTTGCTGCTTGTTTTCTTGACTCTGGAAGTTTTTGTTTTATTTTGTATTTGGCTGTAGTAGTATCTTACTACCCAGCTCAGACTCGCGGTGATCCTCCAGTGCTGGGATTACAGCTGTGCACCATCACGCCTGGACTCTTGCCAGCTCAGCCCACCCTAAGCGTGGGACTGGCACAGCATGTGGTGCTGGGGATCGAACCGTCGTCCCTGCACTTACCTAAGCTGGCCTAAGTATGCGCTTTAGTTCGCTGTGCTATCTCACCAGCCCTCGACGACTCCGGAGGTTTAAGGCAGAGGGATTGATTAACAAGCCAATCGGGAGGGCCCAAGCCCGAGAGTCAGAAGCCAGCTTTGCCTGCCTGAAGTCTCTTTGCTATACCCCCCATCACAGCCAAGGAACAAGTCAGGGGGACCTAGGGCTCCCAAGCCCACCTCTCCCTTCATCGTCCAAAACCTGGTCGATCTGGCCTGGGACGCACAGCGCGTCCGGTAGCGGCCACAGCAAGAGTGAGCACACTGGAGGACGAGGCACGCAGGGAGGCTTCTGAGAACGCAGGCCCCTGCCCTGTGCAGAACCAAGAGCTGGGGCAGGCTTGGTGGGGAGCTCCCCAATACCCCGCAGAGACAGGACCTCTGGAGCCCACAAGCCTGCTGGCTTCCTTGTACAGCCCCGCCGCCATCCCTGGATGGATGCGGCCCTTCTGGGTTTAGCCTGAGCTCTCGCTGTCCTGTACAAAGCGGCCTCTGGACTCTGAGGCAGACTGCTTCTCCAGTGCCTCTGATCCACTCATTTCCTGCATGAGTTTGTGACTGCTGTTCCACTGAAGAGGAAGACCAGAGAGGTTGTGTCACCTGCTGGGGCTACACAGCTCCTCTGATTAAGGTCGGTTCCAGTGCCCCGGAAACTAGCTATGTGTCCACCCTCGCACACACTACGCTCAGAGCTTGTCAGGACAGCTGCCCCCGCCCCCCAAGTCCCTGCTGCCTCCTGCGCCCCAGGACCTGCAGCGGCCGGAATCCGGGAGGTGGCGCTGTTTCGCTTCCTACTTCCGCTGGGGCACGGGGCAGGGCCCTGCAGGGTCTCCTGTACATACGGTTTCCTCCAAGGACTGGGAGGGGCGGTCTGGTGACTCCTGGAAACCAGCCAGGCTCAGCCGGGTGGGAAAGGTGTGTCCCGGAAGGAGTAGCCAGCCTCGCCCAGCGCCCCCTCCCGGCTCTTAGGAAGACAGCCAGGCCTGGCCATGCATGTCCAGAAAGGGACACCAACCTAGGACGCGAGGGCAGCAGCCGCCCTGCGAGCGTGGGGGCTGCTGCCCACTGCCACCCTGAACCTGGGCGCCCAGGGCCACTGGGAATCCATCTTCAGGGGGCTGGGCAAGAAGGGAGGAGGAGAGAATGACAGAAGGGAAGGAGGAAGAGAAGGAGGAGGGCCCCGCAGGCCCAGGGGGCTGACCTTCCCAGCGTCAGAGCTGTGCTCTGCAGCCCTGTCCCCGGACCCTGGCACTCTTGGACTCTGCCTGGCCATCCTGGGTCAGTCTTTTCTGTCCTTTTAGGTCTGTAATGGAACCAGCCTTAGGTATGAGCAGAGTGCCCCACAGAGGCTCCCCACTTCCAAATCTTCCTCTTCTCCTGCTAAAACTCCTCTTTCAGCAAACGTCCACTCAGTCAGCACTGTAATCTGGGCCCCTCCCATGAGTGTGGTGGCCTGTCAGTCGTCAATGCTCTAGCATAAGTTTTGTCTTTCAGAGCACCTTCTTTCTCCATCTGCACTCAGGACATAGCACAGCAGGTGTCGTAGGGACACCAGAGGGCCTTGCAGCTTCCCTTCCCACCTGCTGTGGCCTCGCAGTTTGAGTCTGGGGCAGACAGGAAGAGGCCTGGTGTGACCTTGCTTTCCCTGCTGGGACTTGCTGGCTCTCACCGGCCCCTCTCTGAGGACGGCCCCTCTCTTCCCCTGTCTGGGGTAGCTGGCCTTGGACAAAGTGCCATTGAGACTCTGGAGGCTCCACCCTGGTGCTGAGGGCATCAGCTGCATGCAGCAGCCCCTGGCCAGCCCAAGGAAGGACACCAGGGCAGAGGTGCTCTGCTCAGGGAGGGAACAGGGGTGCCAGCTATCGCCAGACCTTGCTCGGTACAGGATCACAATACAGTAACACAAAGACTGAGACCAACAGATGAGTGGGTGAAGAGAGTGTGAATTCACATATCATGAAGTACTATGCTGCCATGAAGAAGGGTAAAGCTGAGTCATTTGTAGGAAAGTGAATACATCTCAAGACTGTGATGTTAAAAAAAAAGATAAAAATAAATAAATAAATAAAAATTTAAAAAAAGACTGTGAAGTTAAGTGAAATGAATCACACACACACACACACACACACACACCACATGGCTTCTCTTTCATAAGAAACCTAACGCATAACTAAGGAGCAAACTGAAAGGCAGACAATAGAAAAGGGAGGACCCTAGCTCTTCTCTAGGGTCCCCTGGGCCAGCTTACCTGGCCAGGTGCTGATCAGCACCTCCGGCCCATGATCTCAGCCTCCTGTTTTAATTAAATTATAAAAGGCACAGCAGAGGCACCAACAGCACCACAGGCCAGGAAAGCTGGGCCCTGAGGGAGCATTATTAATGCCTTCAGGTCCCCAGGGGCCCATTTGCAGAGCTCCAGGCCGGGCTGGACTCAAGGGATCTGGGAGTCAGCTAACTTCTAATTCCTCCTCCTCCTGCGGGGCCTGTACCCTAGGATGGAGGCCTGGGATTTCTGATCTCCAGCCTAACTGGTTCTGTTTTCTCTTGTGAAAACAAAGAAAGGAAATGGTTTTCTTTCTCTCTTCACAGCGAAAGGCTCCTCTGCAGGGTGAGCAGGCATCTCAGTTCCTGGGGCTTGCCGGTCTCTGGGGGGCAAGCGTTGTCACCCTGGCCCACAGCTGCTGTCATGACTGTTGCTGATGCAAGCTCAGTTGTATCAGTGTCAAGTTCTCTCTCTGTGTCACCACGGCCCAGTTTATGGACCCAGAGGCCTGAGAAAGAGGAGGTCCCAGTGATGATCTCTTCTAAAAGTCCTCAGAAGAGCACAGCAACTCACCCAGGGCCAACCAGCTAGTTCAGGGAAGACAGGACTCAAACAAAGCCTCCCGGCTCTGCGCATCCCATGCCACTCTGTACTGGGCTCTCCACGTGGTCACGCACGAGTCAACACATCCAAGTCACAGAACAGGAAACTGATAAAGGTACTGAGGGTTTCCCAAGGCTGCTAGCCCAGGTCTGTCTCAGACCCTCACCTGCTGTGGCTGGTACTGGCCAACAATGACATGGGTGTTCCTCCAGTCCTGGCTGATTAGGACTTGTGACCAGCAGTCACAGATGGGTGAGTTTCTGTTTCTCTCCAGCCTGTCACTCTAAGCTCAAAAGAAGTTCTGACTTGCTTAAAATTCAGGGAGGGAGTTGAGGCTATCTATCAATAATAGCTACAGCCCAGCTTCCTTCTGTTCTGATCCTCTGCTCAAAACATGGAGTGATGTATCTCTGTCTCACATCCCAGAATGGCTGCTCCAGTCCCTGCCTGCATATCCTTGTGCGGAATAGAAGGAGGACACAGAGGAAAGGCAGGCTTCTTAACTGCACTCTGAGAAATTGCATGTATTGTTTCCATTTGTATACTTCCTTTAGGAACGAGTCACTAGCTGCAAGGGAGGCTGGGCAGTGCAGTTTTTGTTTTATAAATCTGAACATTTATATCCTTAGCAAAAATGTGAAGTTCTCCAAAAGGAAAAAGATATGAATACATGCTGACAACTGATTTGCAGTCTCTGCTATGCTGTATGAAGTGCTGGAGTTAAAGGAAGGGAATAGGGTGAAGAAGAGGAAATAAGGGCTGTGTAGAAGACTGATAATGTGCCTGTGGCCCCTTGGAGGTCAGATATCAAAACTTGAATGGCTTATGAAGATTCCACCATAACTTTGAAGTGGATCTTCTGGTAGCTGTCTTAGGGAGTCCATGTTCTTGGACATGTGCCATGGACAAGTCAGGACCTCAAGTGACAGAATCCCCCAGTGTTCACGGTACAGGGGGGGAGCTCGGTGCTTAAGCCGCAGTTGTGTGGACTAAGTGGAGAAACAAATGGAACTGTGTTTATCACCCACCTCTCCCAGTGAGTATGTTAGGACCACCTCCTGCCCAACTCTGCCTCCATTGATCTTCAGAAAGGCCTTGAGCCTGAGACTGGAAATCGACCTGTGAAGCAGAAACCAGAGTAAGGGGAAGAGCAGCTTCCTGAGTCTTGGCCATGACTGATGTGTGACCTGGTAGAGAGCTGGTGCCGCTCCAGGCTCCCGCTTTCCTGCCTGCACGCTAAGAGTCTTCATGCCTGTCTGTGCCAAGGTAGAAGGACTCAGGTGACAGTGTGCAAATGTCCTTCACAGGAAGACAACAAACTCAAGATCCCACATGGCCTAATAATGCCCTTAAACACCTCAGGTCCCAAGACTTGAGTCTTAGGAAATTTCCTTTCCTGCTTAATGCTCTTTGGTTTTGCAAATGCATGCAGAGCCTGTGGGTCGGCTGTAGGGCAGGGAGTTCACAAAGCTCAGCTGGTTCCCAAAGAAAACAGAATCTGAGTGCACGCGGGCATGTGAGGGCATATCAGGGGTGTGATCACAGAAGTCCATGTGGAGATACTTGGGCACGCCTTTCTCTCTGCAGGGCTCTTGGCCCAGCCACATCTGAGTGTCTCCTTGTGTCTGCTAACACACACCTGTGTCATGGGATGCATCAATGCAGTCAGTAACCACTGTCACTCTGTCTTGGGTCTATTGTCCCCTTTTTTTTGCTTCTCACTTGATGATGTGGATTCTGGAAAGGAGGGAAAGAAAGAAGTCTATACACACCCTCTCTTCTGTGCTCAAGGAAGTGGCTCTGTGAAGAACCACCCTTCCCTGGGTGACTGAGCAAAAACTCACAGACCAGCCCTTGTCAGCCTGGGACACACCACACCCACATTCTCAGGCTTTGTCTCAAGTGATTGACAGAACCATTTGTGTCTAGCGAACAATCTGGACAAGATGCTACCAGCTTGATTTGACCAGATGTGAGTCAGGCTTCTCTTCCATCTTCAGGTCCATGAGCCCTGGAGCAAAGAAACACTCTCCCAAGGGCCCTTTCTGGAAAATGAGCAGCCTCAGGGGAGAAACACTCCTTTACCCACTGTCCCATGCACTGTCCACTCATCCCAGTTCCCAGTCGATGAGTTCATTTCAGCCTTATTTTCTCTTTTTTATAAAAGTAATTCTTTTTCTTTCTTTCCTTTTTTTTTTTTTTTTTTTGGTTTTTTTTGAACTGGGATTGAACTTAGGCCCCTGCTTGCCAGGCAAGCATTTATTCTACTGAGATATCTCCCTAGCCCCACAATTTTCTTTTATTTAACACTAAACATTGGACCAGATTTGGATTTCATAGTCAAAACATTTCCATGGCATTGCAGTAATATGACTCACCATATTAGAATGGTCTCTTCTGTAAAGCCTCTCATGTCCTAGTCCAGATTTGCTCTTCATTTATATGCCCAGTACCCCTGTCCCTACCATGGCCTTCTGACTTTGAGTTGGACTTGCAGCCCTCTCCTTGCCCTTCTTTGCCTACAGTGCTGTGACTCAGATCTCACCTCACTCATTTTCTTCTCTACAATGTCGATGCTTTCAGAGACCACTTCCTCAGCATTCAACCTAAATACTGAACAGACAGTGCCATGAACAAACCACCTAACTCTAATGATGCCACTGAGAGCCTGGACTTCACCCATCCATCTGCTCTGCCATCCTTAGAACATAGTCATAGTGAGAGCAGCAGAGAGCCAACAGCGATCTTCCCCACATCCCACCAACCACTGCAGGGCCCCAGCTGCTCCCAGACTCAGAAGAGGCTGGAAAGCTGAGTTGAAATGCATTGCCTCTATTGTAGTGGGCTCAGCCAATGGAGAGGACAGGAGAGGAGCACATGGTGGCCCTTCCTCAGTCCCAGAATGCTGAGGGACCTTCAGAACTACTCAGCACACGCTAAGGAATCAGCTGAACTCAGAAAAAGGTCCCTGGTTGAAGGACTGGAAGGCTTCTCTCTTCTCACCGCATTTGGTAAACCCAAAGCTTTTCTAAGTTCCTCCCATCTGTTTTTTTTTTTTTTTTTTTTTTTTTTTTTTTTT
>PVKA01039776.1:0-19237 GCA_004027165.1 Ctenomys sociabilis
AGTTCCACCAAAAAAAAAAAAAAAAAAAGTATTTATCTAACTTTGCCCTACTAAATGAACTTAGAGAAATCATTACTAAAATATTTATGTCACCTTTACATATTATAGTTCAAACACTGCTACAAATTTCCAGGATGTGCTTGCTTGTGATACATTTTCTAGATCACTTATAATTACGAAGTACAAGAAAGTGTTTTGAAGAAAAAGCAACAAGACATTAGAGCTTGATTAACTGTAGATAAAACAGAACCTCGTAGGAAATCACAAACTAAAGCAGATTGTACCATTATTTTCTCTTTTTTCTTGCCTATGCAGATATAAATTAAATAATATGGTCTCTCAGGGCTGCCCAAAGCTGAGACACTGCTCTCTCTCTCACTTTTCCAGGCTTTCATTCTATGATTACCTCTGCCAAGTTCTCTTAATGTAGAGGACATTCAACCCAGAAGTAGGTAATGCACTCTCTTAGTCTGCAAAGTCATTCTAAAAATTGTACTGAAAGTCACTTCACAATTTCAGTCATAGTAGTAGATTTATTTCAAACTAAAAAAACCATGTCTTATTTACTGTTCTCTTGTTGCTGGCACAAATACCCAACACCCAAAACAAAGGAAGGAAAGGCTTATTTAGCTTACAGCTACTGGAGCTTTCAGTCCATACTTGACTGGCTCCAAGGCAGACTGTCACAGGCAGTGGGCAACAGTTCATGGCAGTGACAGGCAGCAAAACAGCAAGAACAAAAGGGAGGATTAAAACAACAGTGGCTACAGAGAGCAAGTATTTCTCTCTGTCTCTCTTATGTTACATTTAGGCTCTCCACCCCAGGCTGGGTGTAGCACTCACACCCATAACCCCATCAGCACTCAGACCCATAATCCCAGCCTTGGATCATGAATTAATCACAAACTTTAGAACTGTGCTTCAGTGTTTGAGGCTTTGAGGGATAAATGCATGCAAACCATAAAACTATCAATATCATTGGTAGAGAAAAAGCTGTTTCAATTAAAAGACTGAAATAATTGATGTTCTCTGTATTCTAATTATGTTTCACAGAGGAAATAGAAAAAAATAATCTGAAAAATCCATGGCACCAAGGACCAGGATAAAAAGCAAACTGGCAAAGCCTTTTGCTGGAAGCTCTATTTTTTTTAATTTTGTAAGGTCATCTTTTTATTTATTTGGTATAGGGTCTCATATGCAGCTTGGACTTGTAGTGATCCTACTGTCTCAGCCTCTCCAGCACTAGAATTACAGGCCTGCACCACCATGTCCAGTTTCAGTGGCAAGTACAGCATGCCTGCTGTTCCAGGCTGGCACGGTATGTGGTACCCGGGCTCAAAACCAGGTTCTTGCACTTACCAGGCAGGTGCTTAGACTGCAAAGCTATCTCCACAGTCTCCTGACTCTATTTGTATGGACTTTCCAATGAAGTCATCAAGCACTGGGTTTCTCTGAATCAGTAAGAAGTTTCTTTTCATTTTTGCTTTTTCCAACAATGAAGCATTTTAGTGTAGAGGTGCAAGTATAGGAAGGAGCAGTAAACAGCTATAATCCCTAACTTCAGATTTTCAACTAATTTGCATAGTTATTTTGTGTTAAAGATTAGGTGATCCACAAGTGAAATAGAAATTTCTAAATACAGCAATATCTGCCCATACATTAAGAAGTATCTGTAAGATAAAACAAGGTAGATTACTATATGTGCAAATAACCACACTATGAGAGGTATTGGTATAGTATAACAGATTTTAGAGACAAATGCTGAAAGACTTAGAGAGCTATCATTATTTCTTTAATTTACATCAAAACACTTGGTCCAAATAATTCATTAAGCACATATAGCAAAATATTAACAAGAATGAAATTAAGGAAGCATTTAATTATACGTCCTCCTACTCTCCTCATTTGTCTGAGGTGGAAAGCAAGTTGGGAAGGTCTTCCACTATGTGTTAAAGTGTTTTAATGAGTTTTTTCATTTAGTCAGCCATGGCCTGGTTCCCTTTAATCATATAAAAAGTCTCTTTTTGCTTTTTTATCAACTATGAAACATCCTGGTGTGCAGGTGGGATCATAGTAGGGACAGAATAGAGCTATAACTTAAATGTGGCACGATGATGATTTGGGTCTACTGATCAGTCACTTCCACATGATTTCCAAGTTTTATACTTCGGACACAAAACATCATATTTTCATAAAACTCCAGTTGGTTCAAGCACTGTATGAAAAAATAGAAGAATGAAATTACTCTATTAGTTTTATTTATTGAAAAATAAATCTGAAAGGCACAGGATTAGGTCATAATATGTCCAGCTATGTGTATCCTTTTCCAATATTTAAATATACTTTAATATTAATATTTAATATTAATCTATTAATATTTAATTGATTCAAAATTGAATCAATTATGGCTACATGTGAATCAGGCCTGGGAACAGACATTGCTGGAAATGCTATCAATTTTTTCAAATCATTCCAAATCATCTCTAGCCTTACCCTAATAAACACGTAGAGAAAGCATAACTAAAATCTCCGTGTCACCATTGTTTATTGTAGTCTGATGACTTTGTTAAGAAAAGTAAATACTGCCACAGTAATTGAAGGTGATTTGAAAGTTGTTCCAATGAAACTATATACTTAGAAAAGTTTACTGCTTTTCTATCATATCAATAAAAATTTTACTGTACAGTGAGCTTTGACTGTAACAAGCACATTGTAAATGAACTTTAGTGGTTACTAGCAAAAGGAGAGGGGGAGAAATTACAACCTCTGTCTACTCAGCATTGTCTCGGATGCCTGCCTAACTTCCTGGTGATGGCACTGAAGTAGCTGAGCACTCCCAAGTTAAAAGCGCAACATGGACCTCATAAATTATCTAATTTTCTACTCCTGAAAACTCTGTAAGGTATATGCACCTCTACCTTGCAAGAGGAGAACTGAGACCCATAGAAGGGAGACGATTTGCTAAATATTTCAGGCTACTAAACAAAAAAGCAGAGAATCAAATCCCAAAATCATAGCTTCCGAAGTTGCTTTCAGCACTCACATAGGCAGAAGAGCAAACTGAGTGACTAAAAAAGGATTCACAACTTCAAAATTCTATTACTAGTTAACAGTTAACAGTTTTACACACTGTTAGAGTGTAGAGCTATTTAACTTTGGAAAATCTCTCAAAATGATTCTTAAAAGTTTGTCTTAAAATAACTATTTGAAAATAATTTAGTCTAGTGTAAGATATTAGTAGCATGTAGAAAAAGAGATTAAAATATCTAAAATGCAAGCAATGAGAAAATGTTAGCTATAACACATGGTCTTTCATGTAGTCTCAAAACAAATGACAAACAATTTGTGGCAAAATTGGAAATTTTTAACATGAATTCAGTCTTAGATTACTATATGTGTAAATTATTAATAACATTAATGAAATTTTAAAATGTTAGAGATTAGTACTGAAATATTTAGAGATTAGTTATCATAATTTTTTAAAATTTACATTTAAGTATTTCCAAAAAATCTAGAGCATATACAGTAAAATATTAATTGAGAGATCCATGTTTGACATCTAGTTCAAGAGTTCAAGGCTGATTATTTTACAGCTAGATCTTAGGGTTTTTTTTCTTTTTTTTTCTTTTTTTTGGTGGGACCAGGGATTGAACTCAGGCCCTTGCGCTTGCCAGGCAAGCACTTATTCTACTGAGCTATCTCCTCAACAGCAATTGAGAGATCTAAGCAATAAGTGTACAGTTGTATATTCTACTATTCTCATTTTATGTTAATTTTTTTAAAAATACAAGGAAAATTCTTAAAATTGGCTTCATTAGGAAATTCAGTGTTCTGTCTTACAAACATGTACTAATAAAAAAAAAGGGATATAAAAACAGAGAAGTACATGTCAATATCTTCCTTTAATGAAGATGGTGTCAAGAGAAATAAAGAAAATTCAGTGTTCATTGTATCCCACCAGTAGTTGGCCATATGTTCTTTGTTTAATCCTCTTCCTTTTTCTAAATCGTACTGATTGACAGAAAAAAATTACTGTCCTGTCACATTAGCTGTCTGAGGCAATCACTTTGCTTACTTTGAGAGAGTAGAAGAAGAGATGGTTCCTGTTTGGAGAACTTAGCCCGTAAGAGTCCCTACATCCATTGTCAGTCACTATCACACTTTGATCAATCAAGTAAATCACTCATTGAAAATCCCGATATTTACCATGTACCTCAGGAAGAATTCAGTGCACAAAGAACTATTGTCAAACTCAGAAAATTACAAATACTCTTTTTATTCTTTGATTTTGAATGTCAGTTCCTTGATAGCAGTGACCTTATCTTTAATCAATAAATTTCCTAACTCCTAAAAGCTCTCCAAGCATTATAAAGCCTACGAATTCTCTTGTCCCTTCTGTTCTGCTTCCAGTTACCATCCCACTGGAATTGTGCAAAGGCAAGCAATTGGAAAGAGCCTTCTCAGAGGAATTGCCAGCACAAAACCAGGTATGTGGATATTTAAATATACTCTAATAAATATTTCCTAGTTCCAGAAACTCAAAAAGAAGGCTATAAAATCTGAAGATTCTCTTGTGCTTTATCTTCCTTTGCTTCCATTTAAATCTTAAAAGGTTTATGTAAAGGCAGAAAATTTGACTGGACTTCTCAAGAAATATCACATTATCAAGTGTATGAGCATTTGATGTATATTCCAACAGAGACTTAAAACCTGCTTGAAAGCAGCTTTTCAGTCACACACTCAATAACAGCAACAGTGGTTCTATTACAATTATTTTCTTCTTGTAAACAGCTACACTGCATGACAATAGACTCAATTTACATGCTGTTAGAAGAAATATGATCAACCATTTGAAAGGAAAGAAAAATTAAAATGAGGGAATGGAAAAAAGAGAAATATGCATACATGTATATATGTATAGTGAAGATAGTTATGCTATTAATTACTATTATTTCATTGGAAAAAAAGGTTTATGCCAATATTGTTTGATCACATTTTATGTCTATATCTTGTAATATGAGCAACTACTGTAAAGATAACAATGTGCAATGTACTAACCATTGTTACTCTCCTACAGTCTTGTTCTGAAATTTTACAGCATTTTTTATTGTTTTCTTTTCTTCAAAAAAAGAAGAAATATAATCAGTGGAAATACTTTGTCCCGGAAATAAGAAAATATGACAGTAACTTAGGTTCTTGATACAGTGATAAATAATTATTCCTTTCTGCAATCTGGCTACATTGCTTTTTCCCTAATATACTAGGGCTCTTATAATGATTATACTGAACCTTTACCATAGATCAGAATTGTCCTTGGTATAATTTAAAATGTATATTAATTTTTACAAATCTCAGAGCCATCCAATTTTGTAATAAATGAAGTTTCTCACCTGTCACCATTAACTCCCTTGCCACTGCAGGACATTATTATGTATATTATATATTTTTCCAGACAATTCTCATGACAGTCTAGGAGCTCACTGAGAATCACATATGCGGGGGCAGAGCTGAGATTTACACCAAGTCTAAGCAGCTCTAATGCTGGTTTGTTGACCCACAGGGCTGCATAATGAGTCACACTGCTCCAGTCTGACAGCACAGCTTGCTAACATTCACATTAATTTACTTGCTCTAATATGCAATGTGTCCATAGTGGTTGAACTTTTTTGTTCACAAAAGCTGACATATTATGTACATGACCAAAATAAGAAAAGTAAATGACCACATTCTTTCATTATTTCCTACTTTCTAAACCAGCCAAAAATTTAATTATCTTTGCAAGATGATTATTTACAAAAAATTTCAGAACACTGTACTAAGCATATGATATAAAAATTAATAAAACAAATATCTATTCTTTGGGGATTTAGAAAAACTGCATCAAATAGCAAAAGCATACAGAGAAGGAGGTGGAGAAGAGTCCGTCTTAGGTGGCACTCTGAGCTGAATAACAATTGCAGCATGCAAAGACAGGGAAGCATAAAAGAACTTGCCCCAAGCATCTATAGAACTAGATCCAGAGGCCGGGGATATACCTCAGTGGTATAAGCACCTGCCTGGGAAATGTAAGGTCCTGAGTTTGATCCCATTACCACAAAAAAAAAAAAAAAAAAAAAAAAAAAAAAAAAAAAAAAAAAAAAAAAAAAAAAAAAAAAAAAAAAAAAAAAAAAAAAAAAAAAAAAAAAAAAAAAAAAAGATCCATGAGTATTGGATAGCTTATACAATGGTTCTACTAACACAAAAGCTTCTTGAATTAGAATGGCAATAGGAAGAAAACTACTCTTATTGCTAAACTTGCTGAGGTCCTGCCTTTCCTTAGCAACTTTATTGGCAATCATTATTGCTCATGATGTAAATTAGCAATAATAAGATGTAATTCTTTTTTTTTTAATACATTTAGTACAGGGACTACAGGGTCTCACTATAGAGATTAGACTCATAATAGATTCTCCTCTTTTCAGCCTCCCAAGCAGGGGGATTAAAGGCACCTGCCACCATGCCCATTCTTCATTGCTGTGTTAATGTGCCCGCGGGGACAAGGCCAACATAACATGCTGAGGCTCCAACCTCAGCTGCAGTATTCTGCCTAAACAGGTGCTTTAGTCCACTGAGCTATCTGGCTATAATTCTTTTTTTTTTTTTTTTTCAGAACCAGGGATTGAACTCAGGCCCTTGCACTTGCCAGGAAAGAGCTTATTTCTCTGAGCCATCTCCCCTTTGAAAATTAATATCCAAAAATATTAATTTATAATATATAATATTAATTTATAATAATATCAATATTAATATTAATTTTCAATTACTACTAATTTTCTATTAGTATTCAAAAATAGTAATTTTTGAAGCAATTTTGTCTTACAAGTATGGAGTAATATATATATATATACACATAAGACATTTACCAAAATTCATCCTCACCCATAATATCACAACTAATAGAAAAACACTTTTCTGCTTTTCCGAGGAGTAGGAAAGATGAAAACTTTGCCACTGCTGATATCCATCTGTGCTCTGAGTGCTTGCTTCGAGGTAAGTGCCTACCTGCACTTCCAGGTGTAATTAGCCCATCATACCAGGCTGCCTGCCTTGCTGAGGTCACCTAAGGCCTTGGGAGAGCCAGAGAGTCCAATGAGAAATGAAGAAAGTGACTGTTGGGTTGGAGTAAAATGTCCCACTGTGTTACTGCACAGCTGGGTAATAGTAGATAGTGATTATGCACCATAAATTTCAAGAAGCTAAAAAAAGAAAATTCTGAACATTTCTACCATAAAGTATAGATATTCAAGAATATAGGAAGACACTTTAAATAGCGTGACAGATAATCCCTATGCCCAAGAATTATGGTTTTTGTGTTCTGAGAAACATTTTTTAAAAAAATAGATAATAGATAGTTAAAGCACAAGAAAGTAATGCATTTCCTTTAGCCAGTTTCTACAGAGTATCAACTTCACGAGTGTAATGAGATCTGTCCTTGGTGCAGAAAGAATTGTTTGAGGGCTTTAGGTTTTGGTGCAGAATACGAAGATGCAGTTCTAACTATGTTAGAAGCATCAGGTTGTCACAGTGCTCCCCTGGGAATTAAATTATTCAAGTCATTACTTCACTGTAGAGACCCTTACTGGTACTTCCCACAAAACCAACACCTAAAGAATTCCTTTTTCCCATTTCAAACTGCCCAAATCTCAAAGGTTTACAAAAGAAAAAAGTTTCAGAAGAATCTGAATAAAACTAAGTAGCACAGAATTAACTTGAGTGATCCACAGAAAACACAGGGCTGTGCCAGAGAATGACAAGCTCCCACAGCTGGGAGGGGCATCCCTGAAGTCAGCACCCTTCAACTTGCAGCAATTTCAGGGAGTGAATAGTCGGTCTGTCCTGCAGGTGTTCCTAAGAAAGATGGAGAGAGCATATTCTGGAGTCAGATGACGCACCTTGTTAACTACAACATTCTTTAATACTTGCTTTGTTCCTCAAAACAAAAGGATTATACCTTTTCAAGGAGACCTAGGAGCTTTCAAATGGACATAAAAATGAGCCAGAAACCTCAAATGCAAGATGTAAAGTGTCTTCTAATTTCAAGTAAACATAATCTCTCTTCTCTTATTATTCTTTCTTTATTTTCCATGACTAATTCCTACCCTGCCTTCCATAAAAAACCTGGCACTTCTCTGCTTTCTAAGAATCTCTTGCCTCTTCCTGCCTCGCCTTTCTGGCTCCAAGAGTCCCTTTTCTCTCTCTCCCTTCCTTCTCCACCACTTGAGAATACCCATTCTCCTCTTCTCCCTCAAGTCTTCTCCCTTTCCACGCCTCTCAAAGTGTAGTGTGAATATAGAGATTCTTCTAGACACTATTTAATTTCTCTGGGACTCCATTTCTCCATCTGTATTAAAGTTATATAGACAATATCTTATGTTGTAGCTAAAGAATTAAATACATTTCTATTTGTAAATCACTTAGAATAAGACCAGACATGAGTACTATTCCAATAAGAACAAACAACAGTTTTAATTTCAGTGGTGGCACTTTGCAACAAATAAGTGAGTGTTGGGCTGCTGTTTGGACACTTGTCTCTAAAAATTTACCTTCAGTGCCTTTGGTCCATTTTCAAGTCTAAATACAATTCCACTTAAGTTCTATCATGGACATGCAGTAATTAATCAATACATTTTAAGTAAATCAGACAAACTGGTGGTTTTATACATATTCTAATGCTAAACTAAACTGACATTGTAATTAAAAATAGCAATTCACTGAAATTAATGCAATATTAATTCATGTATTTTCATATAAAAAGCCATAGTGTTGTTCTTGTTTTGTTTTGTTTTGTTTTGTTTTGTTTTGTTTTGTTTTGTTTTGTTCTAGTACTGGGTATCAAACTCAGGATCTTGCACTTGACAGGCAGGCGCTTATGCCACTGAGCTGTCTCTCCAGCCTTACGGCATTGTTTTGACCTTCTAAATAAAGCAGTTAATTTAAATCTTAAGTAAAATAGTATTGACCATTTAAGATTTTACTCAATAAGTCTTTTTAACTTATGTATTTGGTATTATCAGTTCTACTCCTGTACTAATTCAGTAAACAATTGCTGGGTGTTACACATAGCTCTCAGGATAAAGCATTTAGAAGGGAACAAATCCCTGCCTTCATGAAGCAGAAAGTCTGTCTAAGGGACTTGACCAGCATAAATATCTCAAGGCACAAAATTTATGAAATTGAACTGTGGATCTTTAATTTAGCCTGAATCATTTCATAAATGAGTAAACTGACCAGGGAGATAGCTCAGTAGCGTAAGTGCCTATCTGTCAAGTTCAAGGTCCTGAGTTTGATCCCTGGTACCTCAAAAAAAAATGACTAAGCTAAAATCTAGATGAATGCAGTCACTTGAACTAAGTCACTTGGTCATTTAATGTTGGGCAAAGGACCAATACAAACTGTTATTGGTGATCAATTGCAGTGTACTTCAGTCCTTTTCCTCCAAGATGTGGACACTCTTCACAGTATTCTAGGGACCACCTGGAAAGGGGGAAAGTCAGGTGCAGAAATGAGACTTGGTGACATTAGGATGCAATCCAGCTTCCAATTCCAAAGCTCCACAAATGCTGTTCACTGATGTTCATTAATAATCCCATAGTTGATAAATTGTTATGATATGCATCTAGATGTCCCCCTAAATCTTCAGGCAGTCATAGGTGGGGGGTTTCTCAGTTGTTTGATTACTAAATCAGTTCACTGATTGGCTTGACACCCAGCCTAAGCCTGGTAGCCTAGATAGGATACAGAAGGGGTAGAAAGAAGCTGCTAAGATTACTTGCACTTGCTTCTTCACTGTTTTATGGGTTTCTGCCTTCTCCCCACCATGAACTGTTTTTCCTCTTAATTTCCTGTCTACCATGTCACCCTGCCTTGGAGCCAGCAAGTTATAGACTCAAACCTCTACACATTGTGTGTAAAGAAACTTTTCCTCCTTTAACTTTGGGTGTCAGATGTTTTGTTTCAGTGATGAGAAAAGTAGTTAAGACACAAGTTAAGGGATTTTGTTCAGTTTTTGATTTTTCTTTCTTTTCCATAGTTCAGTGAAGGTGGAGGAGATATTCACCACATATATTACAGAAAGAACCTTCACCATCAACATGAACCATATCATTATGGATTACCAGCTCAGCAGAATCCATGGCATAGGAAACCTGTACATCCGTCCTTGAGGCCTAGGCCTCCACACCCTAGGCCTAGGCCTCCACACTCTTGGCCTAGGCCTCCACACTCTTGGCCTAGGCCTCCACACTCTTGGCCCAAGCCTCCACATACACTTCCTCCACTTCCAACTATTACACCAGTTCAAAATACTACTGTGGTCAACAATCTTACTTCAGAGACTACTACACCAAGTCTGATTTTGCCTACAACGTCTGAAGCCAACAACCTTACTACTCAGAACATTTCCACCACAGGCTCTTCTGTAGCTACCACACCACCACAAGTTTCTTCAGCTGTGCCAGGGACCACAGCTGTCCAAACTACACCTTCCCCAACTACTGTAACACAACAACCTTCTTCAGCTGCACCAGAAACAACCACCACCCCAACCCCGGAAACCACAGCTGATCCCACAGCTACAACACCTACGCCAACCACTGATGCAACTACTCCTTCCCTACAGGATATATTTGAGCAGTTTGCTAGAGAGATTCTATCTCGTATTCTTCAGCGTCTTAATAATCAGTAGTACATCATACATTATGAAGTATTCTGCCATTCATGTGATTTATGAGGGTGGAATTACCATCTTAACTTTTACTACAAATTTTAAAGTTAAATAATAGTATACTCACTAATATTTGAATCAAACTCTTCACCTCACATAATCAATTAACACAACCACTCAGCTCTACCCAACAAAAAGTATCTCTTATCAAGATCTCTGTTTAGAAACCACAAAGTAATTCATTGAAGGGACATAATGTCATTAGATAAAGAAACACTGCATAAGTCATCAACCATTTACCCTAAATGTTGGAGAATACAAGGCTACTACACTGTGTTCAAGCACAACCCCACTGGAGTCATCTAATCCTATAAACTTAAGGGGCTAAAACTGGCTTTCTTTATATGAACAAACACATCAGAAGATATAACAAAATTAGGTAAACTGATAGAGCTATCTTCCTGTCTCTTTATATTCATCTATGTATAGATAGAATCACCATTATGTTGCTGATTAATAACAAACCCCTTTACACAACTATCTTAAATTCAAATGAAATTCCATTCCACAAAAAGTCAGCCAAGGAAAGGAAAAAATAAAAAAACAAATGAAAATAAAATCTCTGGCAGCCACTAACAAACCAAGACTAGCACTACGTTACCGAGAATGTGTAATTGTTTAAACTTTGTGGCTGGTGCTTATTGTATTAAATCTAAATTAATTTGTATCTACTATACTGAATTATAGTCTCTGTGAACAATGAAAAGACTTTTCCTGTATATGTATTTTATTATTATGTCAATTCATTTATATTAACTAGGTCAATATAAAGTATATTTAGTAGAGGAATATTTTCCAAAAATGTTACTCACATATTTGAATAGTTGTATATTTAAAAGCAAAGCCATACCATTTTAACCATTCAAACATCAAGTTGGTAAAATTGTTTATAAAAATAAACCATGACTTTAATTGTAGAAGAACAAATACTGTCTAGTTGGTATATAGAGACATTAACTTGGAAAGTGAAGATATTTTATTTTTGTCACTACTAATAAGAAATCTGGTGATTCTATTTTGATTTTTTTCACTAATAAAGACTTCAAATGGCAACCTATTTTATTGTTTCTTGTAAAGACTAACATTCTTGTCAAGTCTGCCACTTGTCAACCAAATAATCTATATTGGGAGCCAAAATCTCTGAACAACAGATATTTTTATTTAAATAAAGTGGTTGGTTACTCAGGCACACTTTAGTTACTAATGTATGTTTCTAGTGCAAGATTTGTTCCTCCTATCTTCTTAGTATGACAGCTAAAATCTCCATCTGGAACTCACGTTTAACTGCATTCTTCCTGGGCTCATTTTTAATTAGCTCCTGTATCTTTCAGAATTATTTTTTTTTTAATAATATTACCTGGTATGGTATTCCCTTTCCCTCGGAACACTCTCCTGTTTTTGAATGGGTAAGATATGTCTCATTGAAGCTGAAGGTTCCACAATGATCAGTAAACACTTTATATAAACTGGATTTCTAACTCAGCAGATGAGATGCAATGAGGCCAATGAGATTAGATTTACATGATGCGCCGTCCAACCCAAGCTCAGGCCCAGAGATTGTGGAGATGAGCTCCTGCATTCCCTTGCGCTGGTTAGATCTCTGCAGATCAAGACCAGACCAGATCCTAAGTGAGTCCTTCTGCAGAATTCTCAGGAACCTTTATACCTCGATCTCTCGCTCTCTTGAGAAACCTCCACCTCTCCAATCCAGCCCAAGCCCAGGCCTGGGGAGTGTGAGGGTGAGCTTCTGTGCTCCCCTGTGCCCCCTAGCCAAGGGCACAACAGAGGAGCACCAGAGGTTCACGGTTGTGCCAGAGGGGCACAACAGGTTTACTTCCAAGGGCTGCAGCAGAAAGGACCTGAACACAAAAGCTAGACCCAAGCCAAGCATCACTGGAAAAATCAAACTTAATAGGTCTTCACCACAGTTTCATTAGGTGCTAAGGTTATAACTGCACCAAAGCTCTACACCAAAGGTCAGAGGTCAGTGCTATACTAAGTGATAAAGAGAAGAAGCAAAATGCAATCTCAGGGCTCCAGCCCACTCAGAACAAGTGCAAGGACACTAGCTCAGTCGAAATGTATAAATTAATAGCATCAGAAGTAAAGAAACAACAAAAAGGTATAGAGGAACCCAGAGTAGAATTAATTTCTAAAACAAAAAATAAATCTCTGAATTCATAGCATTTCAAGTAAAGTACCAAATATAGAAACACACAGAAGAAACCCAATGCCCACCCAGAACAATTGAAGAGGACACTAGCTCAGCAGAAAGGTAGAGAGTAACTTAGAGAACAACTAATTTCAGAAATAAAACAAAATATCTCTGAATTCATAGCATTGGAAGTAAAGAATCAAATACAGAAACATATGGAGGAAACACAACCCGAAAAATACTCTGTAGTAAAAGAATTAATACCTGCTTCTAAAGAAGACACTGATTAAAAAAAAAAAAAAAACAGAGGACATTAGAAAAATGACAGATTCCTTGAATTAGCAATAAAAGAAAGAAATAGATGGAATGAAGCAGAATAAAACAAATACAAAGGAACACAAAATCTCAAACACAAACCTGAAAAACCATTGAATGAAAGTGAAGACAGAGTTTCAGATCTTGAAGACTAGGTGCAGCTAGTGAAAAGGTAAGAAAAGATCTCTTAAAAACAACAAAGATTGGGCCGGGGAGATGGGTCAGTGGAATAAGTGCTTCCGTGGCAAGTGCAAGGTCCTGACTTCAATCCCTGGTTCCATCAAAAAAGAAAAAAAAAACAAAGATGCAGGAAAAAATAATTCATCACCTGCAACACGATGAAAAGATGAACAATGTGAGACTAATAGACATCAGTGAGAAAGAAGGAGTCAAAACAAATGATATAAAAATATGGGCAGAGGTAATAGGAAAAAACTTCCCAAATATGAGGAAATAATTGCATTCAGAAAACCAAAACATGCAGAATGTGAAATAACTTCAACCCAGTTCAAAACACATCAAGATATATAATAGTCAAGATCCCTGAAATCCAACACAAGAGTAATATACTGAAAGCCACTAGAGAAAAGAAAGAGATCACATTCAAAGGAAAACATATCAAAATTATACCCAAATTCTCTTCACAAAACGTGAAGGCAAGCAGAGCACAGAGCAGAGTACTTCAAGTCTTCTGTGAAAACAAATTCCAGCCCAGACTACTGTACCCTGCAAAACTCTCTTTCAAGTTTGATGAAGTGAAATACTTCCATGACCAAGAAGAACTAAAGAATTTCATGAAGACAAAGCTAACCCCCCACAGACCACTGAAAGATGTTCTGGAGAGGGACATAAATGAACTGAACTCCACCAATGAGAACAGAAGGAACCCACTAAATAGGGCAAACAATTAAACACAGGACAAAAGGAGTAAACAGTAGAAGGTAAATGACACGTCAATCCTAAATCATCACATCTCAATTATAACCATCAATGCAAATGGGCTCAATTCACCAGTGAAGAGAAGGAGACTGGCACAGTGGATCAGGAAACAAAATCCAACTGTATGCTACATACAAGAAACACTTAACTCATAAAAAAATTCACAGAATGAAAGTCAAAGGACTGAAAACAATACTACAGGCCCGAGGGAGCAATCCTATTCCCAGATAGTCTCAACTTCATACCAAGAATGATCAAATGAAAAAAAAAACAATGCCACTATATACTGGTTAGGGGAAAAGTGCAAGAGGAAGAGGTAACACTCATAAATATGTATGTAATAAACACTGGAGCACCCAACTATGTAAGACAAATCTCAATGGATGTGAAAAATCTAATATTCAAGACTACAATCTTAACAGAAGATATTAGCACCCCCTTATCTCAAAAAGATAGGTCAACCAGACAAAAAATTAGCAAAGAAATAGCAGAGCTTGGAACAAATGGACTTGTTGGACATATACAGAGTGTTCCATCCAACCACATCTGAATACACAGTTTTCTCAGCTGTACATGGGTCATTTTCCAAAACAGAGCACACACTAGTACATAAGTAATGCTTAAGTATATGCAAGAAAACATAAATTATCCCTTGCATATCATTTGACCACAGTGCAATGAAACTGGAAATAAATAAAAGAAACCAGAAAATACCCCTAAATACAAGGAAATTACACAACACCCTATGCAGCAATCAATGGATCTCATTGATGAATTTAGACAGTAAATTCAACAATATCTATAATTCAATGAAAATTCAACCACAACTTTTTCAGAAGTTGTGGATGCCATGAAAACATTTTGCAGAGGGGAAATCATAGCTATGAACTCACACATTAGGAAAACAGAACAGGACAAATAAACACCCAAATGCTGCATCTCCAACATGTAGAAGAGAAAGAGCAAACAAAACGCAGAGCCCAAAGATAAGAAGGAATCATAAGGATTAGAGCAGAAATTAATTCAATTAAAATGAAGAAAACAATTCAAAGAACTAACATATCAAAAAGCTGGTTCTTTGAAAGACTAGGTAAAATCAATAAGCCCCTAGCTAACCTCATCAAAAAGAGGAAAGAAAAAATTCAAACATAAACAATAAGGAATAAAAAGGATATAATCACCACAGACCCAGGGGAAATTCTGAAGATTATCAACAGCTACTGTGAAATTCTTTACACTCACGGAGTAGAAGACACAAGAAAAGGACAGATTCCTAGAAAGGTACAAATTAACAAAATGGAATCAAAAAGATATAACTCTCAATAACGCAATAACAGCCAATGAAATACAAAACGTAATAAAATGCCTGCCAAAAAGAAAAGTCCAGGTGCTAATGGATTCACAGTTGAATTTAAAAAAAAACTCTCAAATGATATAATCCCTACATTTATCAAACTCTTCAATGAAATTGAAAAGGAAACAGTTCTTCCAAAATCATTCCTGTAGACAAGTATTATACTGATATCAAAACCAGGGAAAGACACAACAAAAAAAGAAAACTACAAGCTAATTTCACTCATGAACATAGATGCAAAAACCTCAACAAAATCCTAGTAATAGAATACAGCAAATCATTAAGAAGATCATACACCATGACCAGGCAGGATTCGTCCTAGGGATGCAAGGATGGTACAATATCTGAAAATCTATAAATGTAATACACTATATTAATAGAGTGAAATCTAAAAACCACATGATCATCTCAATTGATGCACAAAAGGCTTTGGACAAAGTCCAACACTCATTCATGTTTAGTGTCCTACAGAAATTTGAAATAGAAGGCCTCTATTTCCATTTGATAAAAGCCGTCTATGACAACCCAATAACTAATATAACTCTAAATGGGGAAAAACTGAAATCTTTTACACATTGATCTGGTACAAGACAAGATTGTACTCTATCACCCCTCCTACTCACTATAGTTCTGGAATCATTAGCTCAAGTCATTAGAAAAGAAAGACAAAAGGAAAAGAAATAGATAAAGTAGAAGTTAAACTATCGTCATTTGCACATGACAGGATACTTTACTTGGAAGACTCAAAAGACTCCACCAAGAAACTACCAGAATTGATACACAAATTCAGTAGCATAGCAGGATAAAAGTCAATAGCATTCCTCTACACAGATAACAAACACACTGAGAGGGAAATTAGAAAAACAATGCTTTTTATAGTATCACCATGGAAAATGAAATACCTTGGAATTCATCTAACTAAAGAAATGGAAGATCTTTTCATAGAAAATTACAGCATTCTAAAAAAAGAGAACATATATGATTTCCAAAATTGGAAAGATAGTCCCTGCTCCTGGATAGGAAGAACTAACATCGTGAAGATGGTCATACTCTCAAAATTGTTGTACAGATTTCATGCCATCCTTATCAAACTACAACCAACATACCCCCCAGACCTAGAGAAATTGTTCCTCAAATTTATTTGGAACCAGTAAAGACCTAGAATAGCAAAGGCAATCCTGGCCAAGAAAGAAAAGGCAGGAAGCATTATAATTCCTGACTTGAAATTATACTTAAGGATTGAAATACGAGGAGAGGGCAAGGAGAAAAGCTGGGAAAGATGACAGGGGAAAAGTCATATATTTACATGAACAAGATGGGTAAGGCAATGATCCTGAGAAACATCAGCATGTTTTGAAACTAACAGTTAATTGCTATGATTCTCACCCTGACTAATTTTACATGCTGATACCTATGAACCAAGCAATTGCACTGAAGATAGCAATGTGTAATAGAAGGGTCACACTTGGAATGCATGCCATTCTGGCCTTCTAAATATGTACTTCTTCTCCTGACTTACTAATTATTACCATACTATCTCTCAAGGAAAAGTTTGTAAGCTGTTTTTTTTTTTCTTTTACTTTCCAGTGGATAATAAATGAAAAAAAAAAAAAAAGACAGAAGGAAAAAAAGTCACAGGACTGTCCTGATACAGCGCTACATATGAGTAGATATTTAAATTTCTGTGTAAAAATATGTAATTATTTATTCACATTCTTTAAATATTTTTTAAAATTTATCTCCATATTCTGTAGGGACTTAAAGTTTAACATATCAATACTTGATGGAAAATACCTGTTCCATATTATGTCCAATATGTTTGATATTGAGACAGTTAATAAAGTTATACCCAGCTGCATATATTGTAGGGTAATAATAATCTATTCTTCTATAAGCTTAACAACCTAAGTTTGCAGACAAAAATTAGAGAAATAAAAGGTCTGCAAGGACAGGCAACATTTTGATCCTAGACTTTCAAGGTCAGTGAAGACTCAGTACATAGGAGAACCTGAACTGTAACATCATGGACCTAAATTGTGCCCCAAATTCTCTGATCAAGGAGATTATGGGGACACAGAACAACATGATAAATGAGTAGAATGTGCCTAAGGAGAGTCACATGGAGAGAAAACATTCTCTCAGGCTTTCACAGAAAGCAAATTGGTCAAGCAATGGCCATGACTCATCCACATGGCTGACACTGACAAAAGTTCTGCAAACTGCAGTACAGGGTTACAGGATAAATCCTTAGGGAACTTGACTGACCTTACCACATACAAAAGACACATTACCTGTTATATAGGTCTTGCTTTATCTTGGTCCTAACCTTCTAGCAGAAAAGCATAAAAACTAAAGTAAAGCCATAGTAATATGCTGAGCTGTGAAAGACTCAAGTAAACAACTTCTGAGGTTAACACACTACAATTGTGGGCTGCTGGACTGTGTTGGTTGTTTTTGCTGAATTCACGCACCTATACTATTTAGATGCCAATGGAATACCCATATCTGACAGGACTGAACAAAAAAAGGGGATACAAAGGAAGGTCCATTCTGTACCTGTTTAATATAGTTAGGATAGATATACACCTACTTTAGCTTAAATCAATGAGAAGAAAGATTTGTACTAAAAGTAGTTGGAGCCGGGCGTGGTGGCGCATGCCTATAATCCCAGCACTTGGGAGGCTGAGGCAGGAGGATTGTTGTGAGTTCGAGACCAGCCTCAGCTACAGAGTGAGCTTAAGGCCAGCCTGAACTGCATAGTGAAACCCTGTCTCAAAAAGACAAAAAAATAAAAATAAAAAATAAATAAATAAATAAATAAATAAATAAATAAATAAATAAATAAAAGTAGTTGGATAGGATATCCTCTCTGTCTTGTAATATGGATAACCACTAAGAAGATAACAACGTACAAGGCCTTAACTATTCAAACTGTCTTATTAAACAGCTTTTAAACTCTTACTGCTATTTGTTTCTCAATAAAATAAAATTTTAAAAAAGTAGAATCAAACTAAAATGTGATAAGCTCTCCTTTGAAAAGACCAGCAGAAATCAAAAATACGATTGCTCAAACTATTCTACAGATATACCTAAAGGAGCAGTATTTACTTAATTTTTTTACCCTGCTTTCTTTTTTCTTGTTTTGAATTTCTTATAACTTCATTATTATTGTTTGTAGTTTTTTTAAATTAATCTCACCAACTTATATCTTGTAATGAGAACAACCAATCTGAAGAGAGCATTATGTAATGCAGCAACCATTATTGAATTCCTATTACTTTGTTTAGTGAAATCTTGTATTGTTTCTAACGCTGTTTTCTTCTTTATATCTGTTTTATACTCTTTAAAATAAAAATAAGCAACAATAATATAGTCAGGTAAAGAATTATAAGAGTAAAAAAAAGATATATACAATACAGAGCAGCACAGTGGATGAAGGGGGATTGGAGAAACGAAACACAACAGAACAAAAGGTGTGACATAACCCCAGAAAGAACTGTGTATGCTGCAACAAATCAACGCTCCATCGACTTGAGCAATATGAAAGACAGAGATGGGCGGTGCTGCATCAAAGAAAAAAGGTGTTACTTGGGTGACTGTTCATTATCACTGATTTTTTTTTTTTTTTTTTTTTTTTTTTTTTTTTTTTTTTTTTTTTTTTTTTTTTTTTTTTTTTTTTTTTTTTTTTTTTTTTTTTTTTTTTTTTTTTTTT
>PVKA01039777.1:0-19239 GCA_004027165.1 Ctenomys sociabilis
TTGAATAACTCCCTATGGTTGCAGAATGCTGGACTGTGTTGGATTGTGGTGTCGAGTTCAAGCACCTAAGTTAGTTGAATGTCAATGGAGTGCCCACTTTTGACAGGTGTAGACAAAGGAAGGGTTGTAGAAAGAAAAAATCATGATGTGTGTGTATAGACAGTACAGTTGGGATAGATAACGCTGTGCTTCTACATAACTCTATGAGAGGCAAAATGTGCACTAATGGTTGGACAGGATATTATGTCGGCTTCTAGTACTATGGTCATCCATTAGGAAAATAATTATTGAATTTTTGATGTAATTCAGGTATAAAAAATAAGATAAGTAAGCAGCTACACTCTTAATTCACTGATAAGAAATATCTGCTAAAATAATATCTGTAAATGTAATATCATGTATGCACCTTGTACAATACCAAAACGTTATGAAAACAGTTTGCAATGTATTAATTTATTGAATCTGTATGGTTAAGGTGTCTTGAAACTGTCTGATTAACATTTGTACTTCAATAAAATAAATAATAAAAATAAAAATAAATAAATAAAAGGAGCATGCTGAGTGCTCGTTGTTGATCTGGTTTCAAAGATATAATAAATCCAAAAGTTTTAGGAGCTTGCAATTATAACACAAAGTACTGTGGTTATAACCCTATTGGCATGCTGGCATATTTGAGGCAATGAAGTAAACTATGAATAAAGAATGAATAGATAAAATCTATATATTTAAAACTGAAAATACAAAAGTCCTCTGAGCACTATAGTCATCTATACAAACAAAGTCACCTCTGATACTGCAGAGTAGGTCTGTGCTGGCAGTCTTCAGGAGGGAGACCCAGGGGCTGCAAAGCAGCAGCAGTGAAAAACTGACATGCTTTGCTTCTCTCCTTACCTTCCATTCCAGAGAGAGTCCATCAGTCATTATTTGAGCTACATACGAGCACAGTGTTCTTGTGAAATTCACATGTGCAACCCTTCCAGAAGAGGGAGAGGGGTGATTCTGGCAATGCTGTGGAATGTTGGCTCTGGGACAAATATTTTAAAGTTGAAATAACTTGCATCACTAGCCTTGGATGTAACAATGCTGTGCAAGTGGTGGCATGTTGGTACGCTTTCTCACTGGCGTGTGAGTTCTGTGGGGCTCAGGTGATGCAGACAGAGCTCAGCAAGGCCAATGCAGCGTCCACTGTGGGTGATACAGCAACTCTGTTCTACCTACTGCTCATGTGTACTGGATCACCGGGTTGTGGTGAAGATGCCACAGGTATATTTGTGAACCTCCTAATTGGATCAAATTTTTGAACAAGCTCTTCTTTGCAGTAGTTACATTGCTGAGATCAAAGTTAAAAGGTAGAGAGGTACAATCTTCCAATAGAAGAACATGACAAACACATGAAGAACCAAAGTCAATAACCGAGCATAGCCCCAGGAGATAGCTTGATGATCTAAGAGATAGCTTGGCCAATGCAAGGACCAGGAATCAATTCCCAGTACTGTGCCAGCCCTGCACCGAAAAGGCCACTGAAACCTGGCATGGTGGTGCATGCCTGTAATATCAGCACTGGGGAGGCTGAGACAGGAGGTTAACTATGAGTTTGACCTAGATAGTGAGATCTTTAACCAAATAAGCAAAGAAAAAGATGAAAAAAAATTGAGTACATGAGAGATATGGACATATTGTGCATCTGAATTCAAGAAAACATTGTATCAGATAATTGGAGATTTGAGTGAGCTTCAAGGTTTTATATGTTGTCTGTAAAATAAATTTTCTTTGTCATAGTAATGTGAGATTAAAAATTAATTTAAAAAGTTTTATGTGATATGTGTTTATGTTTAAGTACACATGCATATGTAAAATGAATTCTCTGGCAATGCTCTAATATTTATTTATTTATTTATTTATTTATTTATTTATTTATTTATTTTTGCAGAACTGGGGATTGAACTCAGGACCTTGCACTTGCCAGGGAAGCACTTATTCCACTGAGCCACCCCCCAGCCCCTCAAAACTCCAATTTATCACCAACAATGCTGTTTCATGACACTGAAATGAGAAAAGAATGTCTTCCACTAACTGAAAAAGGTGCAGAAAGAAGATGCTTAGCTTCACATTATGAAGGATTTGAAAAGAATTCAAGGTTTTAGGGGCCAGGGAGATGGCTCAGTAGAATAAGTGCTTCCTGGAGAGTGCCTGAGTTCAATCCACTGTTCCACACACACACAAAAAAGAATGCAACCTTTAAAGAGAACTTTACTACATATGTACTATGTGAAAGGTTCAAGGCTAAGTTTATTACACAATTACATATTTCAATTAAGGCATGGTTTAATAAACTATAAGACTAGACTATAAAGAAACTAATTATTGCATCAATTAATACAAGGACTATGTAAAATGGGACTAGAAAAAAAACATTATTTTATTATTTATTTTTAAAAAGAAAAAACAATGTTACAAAATTTCAAACTAAGAAAGTATGAGAGTAACAATGGTTAGTACATTTTTATTGTTGCCTTCGAAGTAGTTGTTCAGATTACAAGATATAGGCATGAAAGCTTGATCAAACAATATAAGGACAAAACTTTCCTTTCAGTCAACTAAGAGAAATTAGCAGTATAGCTATCTTAACATACATGTGCGTATTTCCCTCTACCTTGTAAGTGTATTTATGTATGTGTATGTGTATTGGGAACCCCCAAAGTGAGATGGATCATAGGTGGGAGGACAGATGAGATTTCATTGTCTAAAGCAGTCAAGCTACCTAAGTCTTCAGAAAACCATCCTGCCTGGACCTTGTGGACTATTGGTTACTAGGCAAACTTGTTTCTTGCAACTTTGTAAATGTATAAATAAAGGCCTTTACTATTCTTCAGGGTCTTTGCCTATCAGGCTTGGCCACCACCTGACCTCAGCTTTTACCTCTTGTCTTCATTTTCTCAATCCTCCACAGCTTTTGCCCAGAGACTACTGAGAGATCAATAGATCTCTATATTTGGCACCTAAACAGGGACCCCCATATGGAGACACTGATAAGTGGGAGGACATTGCCCAGAATTTTGCTGGCAACACAGAGGGGGAATGGGTTGATGGTTCAATAGTTAGCACTGGAGCGTTATATTGACAATTATCAGGTGAAAAACATGCGACATGGAGGTCTACTGACCTTAATATATATATATATATATAAACCAAGCTTATATATATAATATATATATATATATACATATATATATATATGTATGTATATGTATGTATATATATAACCAAGCTTAAAGAAAGAAACAGGTTGGAAGTAAAGCAAAAATGTGAAAGTTAGACTGAGTTAAGTTAGATTGAGTTAAAAATGGGACAGAGTTTCAAGAATCACAAATCTGTATAGATGTACATTAAAATGTTTCTTGTGTCACTGTGATAAAATCAACATGGTATTGGCAACAAAATAGACCTGAGGATCAATGGAATAGATTAGAAGGTGCAGAAGCATCTATGAACACACTCAGCCATCTGATCTTCAACAAAGGGGCCAATCATACTTACTGGAAGAAAGATAGACTCTTTAACAAGTGGTGCTGGAAAACATGGCTTTCTACATGCCAAAAACTAAAACTGGACCCAGCTCTATCACCATGCACTAAGTAAAAGTCAAAATGGATTAAAGATCTAAGCACTAAAACAGAAACATTCAATCTCCTGGAAGAGAAAGTAGGAGGAACTCTTGAAGACATAGAGGTAGGTAAAGAGCTCATGAAGAAACATATATTCGCACGGGAAACATTTGAAAGAATCACCAACTGGGATCAACTCTTCTTCAGGAGCTTCTGCATGTCAAAAGAAATTGTCAACAGAACGAAAAGACAACCCACAAATTTTGAAAAAATCCTAACTAATAAGCAATCAGACAAAGGTATGCTGCCTAGAATATATAAAGAACTAAGATATAACAGGACCCTCAGATTTAAAGACCCAATACAGAAATGGGCATCTGAGATGAATACACACTTCTCAGAGGATGAAAATAAAGTGAGTAAATATATGAAAAAATGCTCCGCATCACTTGTCACCCATGAAATGCAAATAAAAACAACACTGAGATACCATCTGACTCCAGAAAGAATGGCTATCATAAGGAAATCAACCAACAACAAATGTTGGAAAGGTTGTGGGGAAAAGGGAACACTTCTCCACTGCTGGTGGGAATGTAGACTGGTACAACCATTGTGGAGGTCAGTGTGGAGACTCCTCAAAACAGTAGGACTAGAAATCCCATTCAAGCTGGCTATCCCCCTACTGGGCATTTTCCCAGAGGAACTGAAAACATTGTATCATAGTGATATATGTGTACCTATGTTTATAGCAGCACAATTTCTGACAGGAAAATCTTGGAAACAACCAAGATGTCCATCACATGAGGAATGGTTGAAAAAGATGTGGTATTTCTATATAATGGAGTATTACTCAGCTATTAACAATGTTAATCTTGAAGTATTTATATTGAAGTGGATGCCACTTCATAAGTGAAATAAACCAGACGCACACATGTGCAAATATTGTATAGTCTTCCTAGTATAAGAAGCGAAAAGAAGAAATACAAATGGAAATGTACAACAACAACTAAAAACAATTGAGTCAGATAAGGCAAAGTGAATGGCATATGCTGCAGGATACTAATCAGCTTTTCTTCTGGATGGTTAACAACATAAGTTCACAGATCAAAATTGGAGAAATAGAAGAGCCACAAGGTCAGCCAACATTTTGGCCCTAGCCTTTCAAGGTCAGCAAAGACTCAGGACATAGGAGAACCTGTACTGCAACATCATGAAACTCAGTTGAGCTCCACATTTTGTGAACAAGGAGATTATGGAGCCACAGAGGAAAAAGATCGATGATCTATAGTGTGCCTGGGGAGAGTCACATGGAGAGAAAATTTTCTCTCAGGCTCTCACAGAGAGCAAACTGGTCAAGCATTGGCCATGACTCATCCACATTGATGACACAGACAAAGAATAAGGTACAGGACTATAACATAAACCCTGAGGGGACTTCACTGACCTCATACGAAACAAAAAGTACATGTGTTGGTATATAGATCTTGCTGTGTCTCGGCCTTAACCACCCAGCAGAAAAGTATAAAAATGAGGTATACACCTTGGGGCCATAATAATATGTTGAGCTGTAAATGGCTATGGTCCAAAACTTCTTCAGATAACTCACTATTGTTGTGGAATGCTGGATTGTGTTGGATTGTGTCATGGAGTTCAGGCACCTAAATTAGTTGAATGACAATGGAGTGCCCATCTTTGACAGGTGTAGACAAAGGAAGCGGTATAGAAATGAAGAATCATGATGTGGGTGTATGGACAGTACAGTTGGGATAGATAATGCCGTGCTTCTACATAATTCTATGAGAGACAAGATTTGCACTAATGATGGTTGGACAGGATATTATGTCCGCTTCTAATACTATGGACAACCACTAGGAAAATAACAAGGTAGAAAGTATTAATTATTGAATCTGTGATATAATTGAGGTATAAAAAATGAGATACGTAAACAGCTACACTCTCTTAATTCACTGATAAGAGATATCTGCTATAATAATGCCTGTAAGTATATCATGTATGCACCTTCTGTGATACCAAAACATTATGAAAACAGAATGCAGTGTATTAATTTATCAAATCCATCTTGTCAAGGTATCTTAAAACTGTCTCATTGATATTTGTACTTCAGTAAAATAAAAATTAAAAAATGCTTGTTGCTTTCTTGGTTCCTGTATTTGTATTATTTCTAAGATCACTCTAAAAGCTTTAGTATGGAACACTGTTTCAAAATCAAGTCCTAAAGGAACAAGGAGGATAGAGCAAAGATACAGCAGAGTTTATGGGTTTTTTGTTTGTTTGGTTGGTTGGTATTTTTTAATTTAGGACAGGATCACAGAGTCTACAGTGTCTCACTACACAGATCAAACTCATAGTGATCCTCCAGTTTTTAGCCCCCAGAGGGCTGGGATTACAGATGCACGTTACCACTCCCAGTCTCAATCACTGTCTCAGTGGGCACCAGGAGTGGGGCCAGCTCAGCGTTCCAGGGATCAAACCTTGGCTGCTGCATAGCAAATAAGAGTTTAAATCCTCTAGCTTCACTCAAATTGTAAGCAATTGGCTCCAAGTGGCATGGCACTGCTGGGGGAAGGGGCACACACTTGGTTCTGGGAGGGCCTCATGCTCCTGTTCTAAGCCAACGCAGCTGCAACGCAGCTGGGATTCCCCAGTCACCTGTATGTGTGTATGCCCAGTTCAGCCACAGAATTTGACACATACCACCAACTATATGCCTTTGCAGCTAGTGCCAAGTAGAAGGGTCATGACTATGGCTTACCATGGCCTTGTCATTGCCTATGCACATTTCTGGTGTCAAAAGTTTGTCCGGCTCCAGATAGTTCCAGTCTTGGCAAAAACAAAATATCCAGTGGTCCGAGCCAGAGCAACACTGGGCACACACACAATGGCTGCACATAGTGTCCATGGCTACAAGGCCACAGCTCCCTTGACTCTTGGGGAGGGGAAATCTGAGACAAAGAACCTACTTCTAGTAGCAGCTCACTCAGACCTGAGGCTACGTAGTACAGTCAGCAACCAGAGGCAGAGCTTCAACACAAAGAAGTCTCCTGATTTTGTTTGATGGTATCAATGCTGATGATACAGGGGAAAATCAAAGTTATAATTCACTGTACTCAAAACACTGTGAACCCATACATCTGGAATCATGAACTAAAATCAAGCTTCACTCTTTTAAACTGATTATGTCAAGTATGTTGTCTCAGCAACCAGAAAGTAATGACTAATATGGTAAGACACACATAGAGACTTTAAAGCCATGTTAGTTTTATGGAAAAAAAACAATTATACACATGTGAAGAAAAGATTAGCATGTATAAAACATGTACACACAACAGGATCAAGAAGGTTCTACCATGGGCTGAGAGACTGGAACTAAATGGGAGAATATTCCATGTGTTGCCTCTTATAATTATTTTTCCAAGAACACAATGTAAAAAATATGCCTCATTTACTCTGTTGGTAACGATTTATGCTGGGATCCTGAGAGGAGGGATAGGAATTATCAACCAATCAGCCTCTATTTCAGGCATGCTGGGGTTGGCAACTGCCTTTACAGTCTTTTTCAACAGAAAGAAAAACAGATAGCTTGTAAATGGAATCTTCCCCCATTAAAGTTGGACCCAGAGGTTTATTTGTGTTTGATTCTCAGGGTTCGGATCATTCTGCAATCTCCTTTACAAATAAGCAGCCATCAGCCGACCTCAAAGATGGATGATGGCATTCCAAAAACAACCTAATAATGAGCATTCTCATTTGTCATTGGTCATGCCTTTGGCTCAGAAAGCTGTTTTTGGAAACGTCAACAGAATGAGGCTGACTATCAGAAGAGGTCCCCTCTCTTTAGTAGCCATTTGAATTTTCAAGCTAGCAACTCAATTCATTTCACAAAACTGGTGGAGAAGCTTGCCTGGAAGATAAATCAAAGCCTAGTATTTCACTGAATATTAAAATGCTACATGTGGAAGAACCTGCTAGAATTTTCCCTCTCACAGAATTGGCATAGGCCTTGTGATCTCTCAACGTGTGTGTGATTTAGCTTTAGTGAACAGAAGCTGCCCAATTTTATATTTTCTTGTGTAAGTCTCCTATGGTCATTTTATCATACTAGTACAAATTTACAACTTAAAACAGAGATTTATCATCTTACACTTCAGAGGATTCAGGTCTTAAGTGGGCCTCTGTATTGATGGGGCCAATTCCTTCCTTGAGTATTTAAAAACTCATCTGTTTGCTTGCAAATCTACTTTTGGAAGACACTCGTGTTCTTTTGTCCGTGTTTTATGTCCACCTGCAAAACTAGAAATGCCCAGAAGAGCTTTTCCCCCACTGTGTCACTCTGCCTGGATCCTTCTTCATCTCTTTCCCACATCTCAAGGTTCCTGTGTTTATGTTTGATCCCTTGGTGCAATAAGCATGTGCCCCCCATGCAAAGCCATTTGGTTAGCAACCTCAATTCGACCCCAGACATTAACTCTTCTTTTTCCTGTAACACAATATGTTCAGAATTCCCACGGATTAGAATATGACTATGTTTGGAGGCCATTATTCTGTCTACCACGTTCTCCTTGTCAAATAAAATTATGCAAATTGTTCCATTTCCTCCCTCAAGCAGGCTACATTGATTTTTTCTGATTATTTTGTAATTTAATATCGAATGGTTATACCATTCTAAAAGTACCAGATCTCATCTGTAATGTTATTGTTACAAATAACTCCCAATAAATACTTTTTGCAGTTGACCCAAAAACTTTTTAAGAAAATAAAAAATAGGAGTGTGTGGGAGAGTTTCTGCGCCCACTGGACCTCACCTGACCCAGGGCAGGCCCTTCTTGTGAGTGAGAACTAACACGGCGCTCTCGGGATCTCTCCTGACTCGCCCAAGCCCAGGCCCTGCCAGTTGTGGGAGAACTTCTGCACTCCTCTGCACCTGCTGGACCTCTCTGGACCAAGGCCAGATCTGCCACATGATTCAGAACTTTAGCCCCACTCTTGGAAGCCCTCCACCCTTCTAGAGCCAGCCAAGCCTGCCTTGTGAGTGAGAACTTCTGCAGTGCTCTCAGAGAACCCTCCAGACCTGACCAGGCCCAGGACCAGTGAGTGTGTATGAGAGCTTCTGTGCTCTCCTGCACTCCCTGGACCCCTCAAGACTCAGCCAAGGTCTGGCATGCAGGCCTGGGATGAAACTCTGCAACTAAAGTTCCTGTACAGACAATAGGGGCCAGAAACACACAGCTAATCTAGGAGCAGAACATTTTGCCAAAGTGGAATAACAGGTTCACCTCCAAGGACTGAAGCAGGAAGGAGCTGAGCACAGTAATCAGACCGAAGCCAGGCAAAACGGGACAAATTCAAATGTAGTAGATCTACAAACGAATTTTAGTAGGTGTTAAGGTTATAACTGCACCAAAGCTCTACACCAAAGAGCTATACAAAATGACAAAGAGAAGGAGCAAAATGCAATCTCAGGTCCCAAGTTCACCCAGAACAAGTACAGAGGAAATGTCTGAATTACTAGCATCTGAAGTAAAGAAACAACAGCAGAAGGGTATAGAGGAGTTCAAATTGGAACTAGTCTCTGAAATAAAAAACAAAGCTCTGAATTAATAGTGTCTGAAGTAAGGAATCAAAAGCAGAATCATACAGAGCAAATCAGATCAAAAATAATCTATGAAGTAAAAGAATTAATAACTGCTTATCAAGAAGACACTGATAAATAATAGACAATAGAAGAGCAATAATTCCTTGAGTGAGCAATACAGGAAAGAAATAGATCACATGAAGCAGAGTCAAAGACATATAGAGGAATTGAAAATTGCAATCGCAAGCTTGCAAAACCATTTGAGTGAAAGTAAAGATAGAGTTTCAGATCTTGAAGATGCTGTCACAGCTAGTGAAAAGGTAATAAAAGATCTCTTAAAAACAACTAGGGTGCAGGAAAAAATAATTTATCACCTACAACATGATGCAAAGATGAACAATGTGAGACTAACAGGCATTAATGAGAAAGTAGTCAATACAAACGATATAAAAAGAATATGCTCAGAAGTAATACCAGAAAACTTCCCAAATATGAGGAAACAATCTAACATTCAGGTAAACAAAACTTAAAACTCGAAATAACTTCAACCCAATTAAAAACACACCAAGACATAATGGTCAAGATCCCAGAAATCCAGCACAAGAACAATACACTGAAAGCCTGTAGGAAAAGAAGCAGATTAAATTTAAAGGAAAACCCATCAGAATAAAGACAGACTTCATTTCACAAACCAGGAAGGCAAGAAAAGCATGGAGTAGAGTACTTCAAGTCCTCTATGAAAATAAATTCCAGCCCAGACTACTATAACCTGCAAAACTCTCTTTCAGGTTTGATGGAGAAGTGAAATACTTTCATGAAAAGAACTACTAAAGAATTTCATCATGACAAAGCCAACTGTACACAGACTACTAAAACATGTTCTAGAGAGAGACCAAAATGATAAGAACTCCACCAAGAACAGACATAACCCACTACATAGACTAAGCAATTAAAAAGAGGAGAAAAGGGAGGCAAAAACAGCAAGTAAATAGCATGTTGATCATAAATCAATACATCTCAATTATAACCATCAATGTAAATGAACTCAATTCACCAATTAAAAGAAATAAACTAACACAATGGATTAGGAAACAAAATTCAATGATATGCTATATATAAGAAACAGACTTCATTCATAAAAAAATTCATACACTGAAAGTCAAAGGATGGAAAACAATCCCAATTGTCCCAGCATCTCAGAAAAAAACAGGAATAGCAATCTTGATCTCAGAGAGTCTCAACTTCAAGCCAAGAATGATCAAAGAAAATAAAGAAGGTCACTATATACTGGTTAGAGGAAAAATTCAACAGGAACAGATAACACTCATAACTTTCTATGCACTAAACATAGGACCAGCCAATTATATAAGACAAATCTTAATGGACATGAAAAATCTAATATCCAATAGCACATTCTCAACACTAGACGTTA
Organism: Ctenomys sociabilis; assembly: GCA_004027165.1. Classification (NCBI taxonomy): domain Eukaryota; kingdom Metazoa; phylum Chordata; class Mammalia; order Rodentia; family Ctenomyidae; genus Ctenomys; species Ctenomys sociabilis. Next base: position 10,631 of record PVKA01039777.1, read on the forward strand.
ACACCCCCTTATACAAAAAATCTAGGTCAAGCAGACTAACCATTAGCAAAGAAGTAGCAGAAGTGAACCAGAGCTTACAACAAATCAAATTAGTGGACACATACAGACTGTTTCACCCATTGACAAATAAATGTACATTTTTTCACCTGCACACTGGTCATTTTCTAAAGTAGACCACATACTAGACCATAGGTCATGCTTAAGAATATTCAGGAAAACAGAAATTATCCCATACATGTTATCTGAACACAGTACAATGAAACTGGAAGTAAACGAGAAAATAAAGCAGAAAAACCCCATAAATGTATGGAAATTAAACAACACCCTACTCAGCAACCAGTGGCTCACACATGGAATTAAACAAGATATTGAACAATATCTACAACTCCAGGAAACTTCAAGCAAAACTTATCAGAATTTATGGGTTGCAATGAAAGAAGCTCTCAGAGGAAAATTTATAGCTGTGAACTCACACACTAGGAAAATAGAATGGCAACAAATAAATATGCTAATGCAGTACCTCCAACATCTAGAAAAGGAAGAGCAAGCCAAACCCAGAGCCCAAAGATGGGAAGAAATTATGAAGATTAGAACAGAAATTAACTCAATTGAGAGTGCCGAATCCTAACCACTAGACCACCAGGGAGCATCCAGAAATTAACTCAATTGAGACAAGGAAACAGTTCAAAGAATTAATGAGTCAAAAAGCTGGTTCTTTTTTTTTTTTTTTTTTTTTTTTTTTTGAGACAGGGTCTCACTATGCAGTTCAGGCTGGCCTTAAGCTCACTTTGGAGCTCAGGCTGGTCTCGAACTCACAACAATCCTCCTGCCTCAGCCTCCCGAGTGCTGGGATTACAGGCATGCACCACCATGCCCGGCTAAAAAAAGATGGTTCTTTGAAAGATTAAATAAAATCAATAAGATCCTAGCTAACCTCATCAAAAAGAGGAAAGAAAAAATTCAAATACAAGCAATAAGAAAAGAAATGGATGTAACTACCCCAAAGGCACTATAAAATCAGAAAATTGTCAATACATATTTTAAGAACCTGTACTCTCACACAATAGAAGAGACAGAAGAAATGAACAGATTCCTAGAAAGGTACAAATTACCAAAACTGAATCAAGAAGATGAAACAACTCTCAATCACCCAATAAAAGCCAATGAACTACAAAACATAATAAAAAACTGCACACAAAGTAAAGTCCAGGTCCTAATGGATTCACCACTGAATTCTACAGGAAATTTACGTAAGGTATAACCCCTATACCCCTCAAACTCTTCAATGAAACTGAAATGGAAGCAATCCTCGTAAAATCATTCTTAGTGGCAAGTATTACATTGATAGCAAAACTAGGGAAAGGTGCAACTAAAAACGAGACCCCACAGGCCAATCTCACTCATGAACATGGATATAAAAATCCTCAGTAGAATTCTAGCAAATAGAATACAGCAAATCATCAAGATGATTATACACAGTAACCAGGTAGGATTCATCCCAGGGATGCAAGAATGGTTCAGTATTAGAAAATCTATAAATTTAATACACTATATAAACTGAACCTAATCTAAAAACCACATGATTACCTCAATTGATGCAGAAAAGGCTTTTGACAAAGTGTATCACACACTCAAGATGAAATCCTAAAGAAAATTGGAATAGATGACTTCTACTTCAATCTGATGAAAGCCATCCATGACAACACAATGGCTAATATAATTCTAAATGGGGAAAAATTAAAATTTTTGCTCTCAGATCTGATACAAGACAAGGCTGTCCTCTAAAACCCCACCTATTCAATAAAATTTTTCAATCATTAGCTGGAATCATAGACAAGAGAGAAATAAAGGAATAAGAATAGGTAAAGAAGAAATGAAATTATGACTATTTGCACATGACGTGATACTTTACCTGGAAGATCAAAAAACTCCACCAAGAAGCTCCTAGAATATATACAAATTCACAAGCATGGAAAGAAACAATGTCAGTATCATAGAATCAATAGCGTTCCTCTACACAGATACAAACACACTGAGAGGGAAATTAGAGAAACAATACCTTTTACAATAGCACAGTGGAAAGTGAAATATTTGGAACTAACCTAAATAAACAAGTGAAAGATCTCTTCAAGGAAAATTATAATAGTCTGAAAAAAGAGATTGTACAGGATTTCAAGAAAATGGAAAGATATTCCCTTCTCCTGGATAGGAAAAACCGACATTGTGAAGATGGCTGTACTCCCAAAATTGCTGTACAGATTTCACTCAATCCCTATCAGACTTCCACCAACATATCTCCCAGACCCAGAGAAATCAATTCTAAAATTTATTTGGAATGAGAAAAAATGTAGAATAACAAAGGCAATCATGGCCAACAAAGACAAGGCAGCAAGAAGTACAATTCCTGACTTTAAATTATATCATAAAGCTACTGTGATAAAATCAACATGAAACAGGCAACAAAACAGACTTGAGGATCAATGGAATAGACTAGAAGGTGCAGAAACCACTACAAACACACTCGGCCACCTCATCTTTGACAAAGGGACCAAACATGCTCACTGGAAGAAAAATAGCATCTTTAACAAATGGTGCTGGAAAAACTGGTTCTGTACATGCCGCAAACTAAAACTTGACCCATGTCTAGCACCTTGTACAAAGTTACAGTCAAAATGGATTAAAGATCTAAACATTAAAGCACAATCACGAAGTCTCCTGGAAGAGAAAGTAGGCGGAACTTGAAGACATAGGGGGAGGTAAAGAGTTCATGAACAAACATGTATTCACACAGGAAACACTTGAAAGAATCAACAACTGGGATCAACACTTCTTGAGTAGTTTCTGCACATCAAAAGAAATTGTCAACAGAGTGAAAAGACAACCCACAAATTTCAAAAAACTCCTAACTAATAAGCAATCAGACAAAGGTATGCTGCCTAGAATATATAAAGAACTAAGAAATAACAGGGCCCTCAGCCCAAAAGACCCAATTAAGAAATGGGCTTCTGAGATGAATACACACTTCTCAGAGGATGAAAATAAAGACGCGAATAAATATATGAAAAAATGCTCCACATCGCTAGCCATTCGTGAAATGCAAATAAAAACAACACTGAGATACCATTTGACTCCAGAAAGAATGGCTATCATAAGGAAATCAACCAACAACAAATGTTGGAGATGTTGTGGGGAAAAGGGAACAGTTCTAAACTGCTAGTAGGACTGTAGACTGGTACAACCATTGTGGAGGTCAGTGTGGAGACTCCTCAAAATAATAGGACTAGAAATGCCTTTCAAGCTCACCATTCCCCTCGTGGGAATTTTCCCAGAGGAACTGAAAACAGTGTATCATAGTGATATATGTGTACTTATGTTTATAATAGCACAATTTGTGATAGCAAAATCTTAGAAATAACCAAGGTGTCTGTCACATGAGGAATGGTTGAAAAAGATGTGGTATATCTATATAATGGGGTATTACTCAGCTATTAACAATGATAAACTTGAAGCATATATATAGAAATGGGTGCCACTTGAACATATACTCATAAACAAAATAAACCAGACATACATGTGTAAATATCGTATAGTCTCCCTAGTATAAGAAGTCAAGAGAAGAAATACAAAAAGAAATGTACAACAACAACTAAAAACAATTGAGTGAGATAGAGCAAACTGAGCAGCATATGCTGCAGGGTACTAATCAGATTTTCTTCTGGATGGTCAACAATCTAAGTTCACAGATCAAAAGTGGAGAAATAGAAGAGCCACAAAGCTAGCCAACATTTTGGCCCTAGCCTTTCAAGTCAGCGAAGACTCAGGAATTAGGTCAACCTGTACTGCAACATCATGAAACTCAGTTGTGCCCCAAACTTTCTGAACAAGAAGGTTATGGAGCCACAGAGGAAAGAGACTGATGATCCATAGTGTGCCTGGGGTGAGTCGCATGGACAGAAAACTTTCTCTCAGGCTCTCACAGAGAGAAAACTGGTCAAGCATTGACCGTGATTCATCCACATGCATGACACAGACAAAGGATCTACAGTGTAAGCTACAGGATTACAACATAAACCCTGAGGGGACTTCACTGACCATATAGGAAATATAAAGTTCATGTGTTGATATATAAGTCTTGATCTGTCTCGGTCCTAACCATCCAGCAGAAAAGTATAAAAATTAGGTATATAACATGGAGTCATAATAATATGTTGAGCTGTAAATGGCTACTTTCGACAACTTCTTCAGATAACTCACTATTGTTTTGGAATGATGTACTGTGTTGAATAATTCAACATTAGAACTGGGCCTGAAGACATAATGAGGGTCTTGTTAGGGATGAAAGGCTTTAGACTGCCATTCAATGTTTGACATTTTAATGGAAAAAAATGCCACAAGCCACTGGGAACAAGTCCTCCCAAGGCCCAACTCATCCTGAAATGGGGAGATAACAACGGAGAGGGTGGTAATTGTTCAATCTGTGATATAAATCAGCTGTGGAGAAATAAGACAGGTATATAGCTGCACTCTCTTCATTCACTGATTAGAGACATCTGCTATAATAATGCCTGTAAGTATAATATCATGTATGCACCTTTTACGACACTGAAACATTACGAAAACATTTTGCAATGTATTGATTTGTCGAACTTGTCCTGTCAATTTGTCTTGAAATAGTCTCATTGTTATTTGTTCTTGAATAAAAATAGTAATAATAATAAACAGGAAAGGCTAGGGCCAAAATGTTGGCTGGCCTTGCGGCTCTTCTATTTCCCCAGTTTTGATCTGTGAACTTAGGTTGTTGACCATCCAGAAGAAAAGCTGATTAGTATCCTGCAGCATATGCCATTCAGTTTGCCCTATCTGACTCAATTGTTTTTAGTTGTTGTACGTTTCCTTCTGTATTTCTGCTTTTCGCTCCTTATGCTAGGGAGACTATACGATATTTACACGTGTGTCTGGTTTATTTCACTTATGAGTATATGTTCAAGTGGCAGCCACTTCAATATATACACTTCAAGTTTATCATTATTTGTAGCTGAGTAATACTCCATTACCACATATTTTTCAACTGTTCTTCATGTGACAGACATCTTGGTTATTTCCAAGATTGTGCTATCAAAATTTGTGCTGCTATAAACATATGTACACATATATCACTATGATGTAATGTTTTCAGTTCCTCTGGGAAAATTCCCAGTAGGGGGATAGCCAGATTGAATGGGATTTCCAGTCCTACTCTTTTGAGGAGTCTCCACACGGATCTCAACAATGGTTGTACTTGTCTGCAATCCCACCAGCAGTGGAGAAGTGTTCCTGTTCCCCACAACCTCCCCAACATTTCTTGTTGATTTCTTTATGATGGCCATTCTTTCTGGAATGAGATTTTATCTCAGTGTTGTTTTTATTTGCATTTCACGGATGCCTAGCGGTGTGGAGCATTTTTCATCTATTTATTCGCTTCTTTAATTTCATCCTCTGAGAAGTGTGTATTCATCTCAGATGTCCATTTCTGACTTGGATCTTTAAATTTGAGGGCCATGTTATATCTTAGTTCTTTATATGTTCTAAGCAGCATACCTTTGTCTCATTGCTTATTATTTACACTTTTTTCAAAATTTGTGGGTTGTCTTTTCACTTTGTTGACAATTTCTTTTGATCTGCAGAAATTCCTCAAGAAGAGTTGATCTCAGTTGTTGATTCTTTCAAATGTTTCCTGTGCGAATATATGTTTGTTCATGAACTCTTTACCTCCCCCTAAGTCTTCAGGAGTTCCTCCTGCTTTCTCTTCCAGGAGATTGAATGTTTCTATTTTAATGTTTAGATCTTTAATCCACTTTGACTTTAGCTTAGTGCACAGTAATAGAGCTGGGTCAAGTTTTAGTTTTCAGCATGTAGGAAGCCAGGTTTTCAGCACCATTTGTTCAAGAGGCTATCTTTCTTCCAGTAAGCGTGTTTAGCCCCTTTGTTGAACATCCTATGGCTGAGTGTGATCATAGATGCCTCTGCATCTTCTAACCTAGTCCATTGATCTTCAGGTCTATTTCGTTGCCAATATCATGTTCATTTTATCACAGTGATTTTGAAGAATAATTTCAAGTCAGGAATTGTGATGCTTCCTGCGTGTCTTTATTGGCCAAGACTGCCTTTGCTATTCTAGGTCTTTTCTGGTTCCAAATAAATTTAAGGCATGATTTCTCTAGGTCTTGGAGGTATGTTGGTGGCAGTTTGATAGGGATTACATTAAATCTGTACAGCAATTTTGGGAGTATGACCATCTTCACGATGTTGGTTCTTCCTATCCAGGAGCATGGAATATCTTTCCATTTTCTGAAATCCTCTATAATCTCTTTTCTTAGGGTGTTGTAATTGTCTGTGAAAAGATCTTTGACATCCTTGGTTAAGTGAATTCCAAGGTATTTCATTTGCTGTGGTGCTATTGTAAAAGGTATTGTTTCTATTATTTCTCTTTCAGTGTGTTTGTTATCTGTGTAGAGGAATGCTATTGACTTAAGTATTGACTTTGTATCCTGCTATGCTACTGAATTTCTGTATCAGTTCTAGTAGTTTCTTGGTGGAATTTTTGGGGTCTTCCAAGTAAAGTATCATGTCATCTGCAAATAGTTATAATTTAACTTCTTCTTTACATATTCTTATTCTTTTATTTCTCTCTTTTCTAATGGCTGTTGCTAATGTTTTCAAAACTGTATTGAATGGAGGGGTGATAGAGGAATCCTTGTCTTGTACGTAATTTAAGAGTAAAAGATTTCAGTTTTTCCACATTTGGGATTATATTAACTTTTGGGTTGTCATAGGTGGCTTTTATCAAGTTAAGATAGAGTCCATCTATTCCAATTTTCTGTAGGACCTTGAACGTGAATGAGTGTTGGACTTTGTCAAACATTTTCTTCTTCAGTTGAGATGATCTTCTGGTTTTTAGATTGCAGTCTATTAATATAGTGTATTACATTTATAGATTTTCAAATATTGAACCATCCTTGGATCCCTGGGATGAATCCTACCTGGTCGTGGTGTATGATCTTCTTGACGATTTGCTGTATTCTATTTGCTAGGATCTTATTCAGTATTTTTGCATCTATGTTCATGAGGGAGATTGGCCTAGAATTCTCCTTTTTAGTTGTGTGTTTCCCTGGTTTTGGAATCAGTATAATACTTGCCTCCAGAAATGATTTTGGGAGGACTGCTTCCTTTTCATTGTCATTGAGGAGTTTGAGGAGTATAGGTTTTATATGTTGTATAAATTTCTTGTAGAAATTAGCTGTGAATCCATCAGGACCGAGACTTTTCTTTCTCGGTAGGCTGTTTCTTATGTGTCATATTTTGGCTGTTGTTGGCTTATTCAGAGTTGTTACATCTTCTTGATTCAGTTTTGGTCATTTTTACCTTTCTAGGAATCTGTCCATTTCTTCTGTGTCTTCTATTCTGTGACATAAAGAATCTCGAAGTAACTATTGATAATCTTCTGAATTTCCACTGGGTCTGTGGCAATTTCACCCTTTTCAATCCTTATTGCATGTACTTGAATTTTTTCTTTTCTCTTTTTGATGAGGTTGGATAGAGGCTTATCAACTTTATTTGCTCTTTCAAAGAAGCAACTCTTTGATTTGTGGATTCTTTGTACTGTTTTCTTCATCTCAATTGAATTAATTTCTGCTCTAATCTTTATGATTTCTTCCCCTCTTTGCGCTCTGGGTTTTATATCCTCTTCCTTTTCTAGATGTCTGTGGTGCAGTGTTTATTTGTTCCCATTCTGTTTTCCTAATGTGTGTGTTCATAGCTATGATTTTCCCTCTAAGAACTGCTTTCATCGCATCCCATAAATTCCGGTAAGTTGTACTTGAATTTTCATTGAATTGTAGATATCGTTGAATTTCTTCTTTAATTTCTTCTGTGACACATTGATTGTCGAGTAGAGTGTTGTTTAATTTCCATGAAATTAGAGGGGTTTTCTGGTTTCTTTTGTCATTTATTTCCAGTTTCATTGCACTATGGTCAGATAATATGCATGGGATAATTTCTGTTTTCTTGCATATACTTACACATGACCTGTGGACTAGTATTTCCTATTTTGGAAAATGACCCATGTGCAGCTGAAAAAAATGTGTATTCAGCTGGTTGGGTGGAACACTCTGCATATGTCTACCAGGTCTATTTTTTTTTTAATTTTTTATTTTTTTTTCCATTTATTTTTATTTTATTGAAATACAAATGTCAATCAGACAGTTTCAAAACACCATAACCATACATAGTTGATGAAATAATACATTGCAAACTGTTTTCATAATGTTTTGGTATTGTACAAGGTGCATACATGATATTATATTTACAGGTATTTATGTGGCTGAATTATATCACAGATTCAATAATTATTTACCTAGTGGATGACCATAGTACTAAAAGCCGACATAATATCCTGTCCCACCACCAATAGTGCAGATCTTGCCTCTCATAGAATTATGTAGAAGCACAGCATTATCTAACCCAACTGTACTGTCTATACACACACAGGATGATTTTTTCTTTCTACAACCCTTCCTTTGTCTACACCTGTCAAAAGTGGGCACTCCGTTGACATTCAACTACCTTAGGTG
>PVKA01039778.1:0-19222 GCA_004027165.1 Ctenomys sociabilis
CTTGGTGTCTTCTGATACAAGTTTTGTAACTTGTAGTTTTTAACACAGAATACATATTTTGTACTCATCTCTATGATACGTTTATCTGAGCAGGTTGGATCTCTATTAGGGATAAGGAAGTGGAATACCTACAGTAGTTCTAACTGGATGAATTTAATGTACAATAAAAGAAATAAGCTTAAGTCATTATTTAAAGTTACTTTTTATCTTTATATTACTACTTTGTTTTAAATTAAAGATATGGAGAGAAGAGGTGATAATAGATGTTTGCTAATGGAAGAAGAATTACAGGGTGAGCATCTCTAATCTGAAAATCCAATTTTTCAGATTAGAAAAATTTTGGAAATGCTCCAAAATCCAATTTTTTGAGGGGGGTGGGTTCCAGGAATCAAATTTATGATCTAGCGCTTGCCAAGCAAATGCTGTGCTGCTGTGCTAATATGAATGCTGCAAATCTGATGTTCCAATGTACACAAACTTTGTTTCATGGGTAAAATTTTTTAAAATACTGTACAGACTTCCCTTTACACTGTGTTTATAAAACATTAATGAATTTTGTGTTTAGGTTTGGGTCCATTCCTCATATCTCATCCAAAATAAATCTGAAATCTGAAAAACTTCTGGTCCCAAGCATTTCTGTAGAGATATTCAGCCTTTATGAGAACATATATTCTCTTTTAATTTTTTTTTAGTTTTTTTTTTTGCGGAACCAGGGATTGAACTCAGGCCCTTGCACTTGCCAGGAAAGTGCTTATTCCACTGAACCATCTCCCCAGCCCCTATATTCTCTTTTAATAGCTTTTTTTTTTTTTTGGTTCAAGCTAATGTATTTCTCCTAATATGATATTTCCTGGTTTACTTTGGGATTGACACATGCCCTGCTAAGAAGATAGCAAACTACAACTCAAAAATGGGAGGAAAGCAGTTAGAATTCTGTGAGATACTGCACAGAAGAAGATTAAGAAGTTGGTAAATGTTAAATGTAGACAATAGGAATAGCACAGACTGAGAATTTTGGATTCCAGCTTTTGGGTTAGGGATGTTTAATAGGTACAGTTGATTAAAATACTGAATCTGCGAAACTCCAATATCTTAAACATTTCTAGTCCAAACATGTTTGGATAAGGGATATTTAACCTGTATTTGGAATAGTAGACCATAAGGAACAAAGGTTTTATTTTGAATGTGTGACTTATGTCGTATTTCTAGAGATTGTAAATTATTTGCCAATGAGAGGACTTTTTTTTTCTTACCCTAGTAATAGTTTAATTATATTATCTTGTTAAAAAAAATTAAGATAACTGCCTTTTCTCATTTCTGGAACAAAATATCCACCATCCATGACGCAAAGAAGGCAAGGTTTATTTCAATTCTACTAGTTTGTAGAGTTTTCAGTCCATTGGTAGCTGGCTCCAAAGCGGGGCAGCATGACAGAGGAGAAGCAGTCATAGGCTTCAAGCAGCAGAAGCAGCAGGAAAAGCAAGCTTCCCTTTCTTTTATCCCATACAGACTACAATGTAGTCTATCTGTACCCAGAACTACCTAGTTCTAGTCAGACATTAATCCTGGCATCACACATAGATCCAGCCAGCTCCACAAAGCACTACCTGAGAGCACATGAGGCTTTGAGAGGTGGCATCCCGTATAAACCATAACAATATCTGTTTGCAAGGTATAGTTGTACCACACTGTTGGAGGAAGCTAGTGTTGTTGGAACACCTCTCTCAACGTTATAAAATCCCGAGATGCTCAAATCCTCTGTAGAAAATGGAATAATGTTTGCATGTCATCTATACACTTAATCTTCCCATATATTGAAATCATCCCCTCGATTACTTATAATGCCTAATACAATGCAAACACTATGCAAATAGTTGCTATTCTGCATTTTGGGGGTATAATGTAAAAAAGTTACATATTCCTCCAGTGGTTGAATTGATGAGGAAATCAGAGCATACAGGGAACTGAAAACTTGTTTTTATCTTTGAATACTTGAGTGATTTATGAGTGTTTTTGGTCACAAACTAAAATTAACATTTAGCATTTAGCTGGTGATGAGAGTCTGTTATGGTGAATCACTTAATTGCAGTACTACCTGGTTAGAAACTATGAGTAATATTTTCCTAAGGTCATTTTAAATTGTAATCATACTTTTTTATTTGAAATGCTTTATTTGAGATTCTTTAGGTCTAAGTTTAAAAGCAACTGTTGCCCTCATGACATTAAAGATATTACCCTCTCTCAGTCTTTGTTTCCTTATATGATAAATGCATATAGAACATAACCGTTGGGAATTTAAGGTTAAAATAAAATAAATAAAAGTACTTTAAGAGTCAGGTGTGGTGGCACACATCTATAATCCCAGCACTTGAGAGGCTGAAGTAGGAGGATCCCCATGAGTTTGAGGCCAGCCTAGAACCTCTCTGGAAAAAAAAATGTAAATAGTAAAGTGATACATGAGTGTAAGTTAGTACTTTATTCAGTTAATTTATGTTCACATCTGCCTACCTCATTTGGAGAGGACAAGTTCAAATGATTGTTTACAGCCTTGTCAGTATGATCCTTCCACTAAAAATTACAAAACTTTCTTTTAGTAAGCCTCAAACAATTTCTTGTTTTTTTATGCTGGCTTTTTTTTTTTTTTTTTTTTTTTTTCTTGTGGCCTGCCTAGCCCACGCTGGGGTTGGGGCTGGCACGGCATGTAGTGCCAGTGATTGAACTACAGTCCCTGCGCACTTGCCTAAGGTTACCTAAGCAGGCACATTAGGCCACTGAGCTATCTTAGCGGTCCCATATGCTGGCATTTTTTACTGACTGATATTTGTATTCTATGCAATTTGAGTGTCCCAATAGAAAAATAGGAGGGAAGAAAGAATGGATTGAAAAGAGATTGTATAGTTGCCTGTTGGGATAGTGTTTTCTACTCCTAAACCATATGAACATTTTATTGTTATTAATTTGGATTATTTCCTTTAAAGGTCCTTGTTGGTTAAAGCGGATCAGTAGAGAATTTCTTTTTGTAGACCACATTAAACATAAATTCTAAAACTGAAGCCAAGCGTGGTGTGCTGCACACCTGTGATCCCAGCACTGGGAAACCTAGGGTTGGAGGCTCGTGGACTACAATTTAGTTGAGGCTGGTTCAAGATGAGCCTCAACTAAATTGTGAGACGCTGTGTCTACAGTACAATATAATAAAATAAATTAATTCTGAAACTTAGATGCTTAAGAAAGAGTCTCAGGCATGGAAATACAGCAAACATATTTTATGATTTTCCTTATATTCAAATGGTCATAAATAGAACTGAATTATTTTAAAGGTAATTTTTCCATTTTGGGCTTAAATTGGATTTTTTTTCTGCATCCAAAAAGCAAGCGGTACAAGTCTGCCCCTTTCAGCTCTTCATTTATTCATTTACAGGTTTTTTGTTTGTTTGTTTTTGTAGTGCTAAGGATCAAATGCAGGGCCTTTCATGTGAGGTGAGTGCTTTTCTACCGTTTTACACCCTGGATCATTGAGAATTTTCTTGGTTTGGACTTTGCGTTAACTGGGTTACTCTTTATTTCCTTCCTGTTGAGTTTTCCAAATTGCCTCACTTCATCCTTTAAATAAGAATATTTAGTTATTAAAGAGTAATGGAATTAAAACGATAATACTGAAAGTACTTTAAAATTATTACTGCTACAATTTTTGAAATTGTAGCAGTAAAAGTACAGGTCAGCCCCATTCAGTGATTTTTGAAAAAAGATTGTAAGGGTTGCCTAGTAGTAGAAAGGCTGAAACTAGAATAACAGACCTACATATCTCCCCTAAGTGTTTACTATAGTGTTTCCTATAGTGGGTTTCACATACTGCATTCTATGGGAGATATGAAAATCTTGCTCATTATGTGGTGTGAAGAGAAGAATAAAACTTTTCTGTTGTATCCTTTTTTAGTTCCCATTTGTGTGTGCACAAATGTTATGATAATATGTGTGAATTACTAATATACACATACATATTTTTTCATTTTAGTTGAGCTCAGCATATTAAGGGAAAACATATGTTTTAAAAGAAAAAGGGTGTGGGATCTTTGATCATCTTTGCTTCCATAGTTAAGTCTACTGTTACATGTTGTTCACTAGGGAAGTCAAGATGATGTTTTTCACAATGTGGAATTTGGGAGACAAAAGATGTTACGAAGGAAAGGATCTTTGCTCTAATAGTTAACCATTTAATATTTTTGAATATCATAATTTTTTCAGCAAAAATAGGCACTAGTCTTTAAAAGTTTCACCATCACTGGCATTTTGATGGGTTGTATATTAAATTTGAGAGGCAATATTATGATTGAAAAAAACACTGAATTTGACTACAGATTTATAGATCTCAGCTTACGTATTGGTTCTCTAGTGTTAAGGCAAGTTATTGGAGTGAGCCTTAATTTAGAGATCATTGAATATAAGAAAAACAGTTTGTATTAAAATGGAACACTAGCAGGAATACTAAGTCACAAAAACAGCAAGAGTGCTTCTGTTTAAGTATTTTGTCTCAGGACAAATTTTATTTTATTTGGTTTTGTTTTGTTTATTCATTTTAGTACTGGAAATCAAACTTACTTATTTTGAGAACCTGGTTTTTTTTTTTTTTTGCGGAACCAGGGATTGAACTCAGACTCCTGCGCTTGCCAGGGAAGCGCTTATTGCACTGAGCTGTCTCCCCGGCCCCTCAAACTTACTTATTTTGATAGTGGGAGTCAAACTCAGGACTTCGTGCTTGCCAGGCAGCGCTGTGCCACTAAGCTGTATGCCTGACCCTCAGGACAGATTCTAGATTCCTTAAAATGAAGTATTTGAAAGGAAAAAGAACTTAAGTGGTAAAGATTCTGATACTGTGCTTCATTTGTCCTAGCAAATGTGGTAGTTATCAGCTATGTGTGGTTATTTATATTTAAATTCATTAGGAAAATTAAAACTGTATCCTTCATTTGTAGTAGCCACGTATTATGTGCCTAATAGTTACATGTGGCTAAGGGCTACTTTTCAAAACTATGCAGATACAGAACATTTCCATTATTCAGAGTTGGGTAACAGTACAGTCTTGGGGAGGGCTATAGTCTAGAATTATTGAGAGCCTTATTTAGCTTATTTTTGATGGTAGAAAAAAGGCAAGAATCTGAAAGAAATGAAGAGGTCAAAATGAAGCAGCGCAATAGAGGTTTTATGAAAAAATTACATAATATAAATTGTTATGAAGGAAGAAGAAAAACTAGTATTTAAGAGCTTGACTTTGTTTAGAGTATTGCTTCTTAGGAGTTGCATGTAATCTCCTTTGACTTAGGTACTTCAGTAGCTTATAGGAGCTTTACTATATTAAATATATCAAGGTGATTTGCTTCAATTAAGATATTTCTGGTTTTGAAGACAAAACTGATCATACTAGACTAGGAAAGTCGTAAGTATAGAAAACAATATATTTCTTTAGATTGTTAAAACTCATGTGCTTGTATCATTTAGTGAATTTTAAGAACTCAGTACTATAAAAGGTGTCTAGTTATGTGTACTGCTAGTCATATAACGTAGGTCTTTGTAAATGCTTAAGAGTTGAAAAGAGCTCCAAATGCTTATTGAGCTGTTAAAAAGTAAAGTATTTTTTCAAATATTAGTACATTAAGAAGTCAACAAAATTTTATTAAAAAATTTATAAAAGTATTACTTATAACTGCAACAAATTATAAGATAAGCCTTGTTATCGAAAGGGCTTCTATGTGAAGTAAACAGGCATCTTTGAGGAGAGTATTTTGGGGAAACAGTGTTCATTTGATATCTTACAATTTTTTTCAGTGGGTGTTATGTTTTTCCCCTTCCTTATTAATACACATTTCCTGAAAGCAACTATTGACATTAGAAATGTAATGATTTCTATTTCCTTTGCATTAGTGGATTATATTAAGTACAGTGTCCTTCAGTTTCTTTTCATTTGAATTAATAAATTAAAGCATGTTATAAATGATTGTATATGAGTTTAGTATACTAAATTGAGAACTAATGATACATAAGCAATATAAAAACTACTTAAACCATAAAATTAAATAAGGAAGAAAATTTCTATTGCAGAGTTACCCCAAATACTTTATTATAGAATTCAACATTATCATTGGAAAAACAGTATGTAGAAAAGTCAAATGCTGTAAGAGGGGATACAATAAAAATTAAACTTCCCTTTCATTCTACCATTTCCTTAAAGGCAACTATATCATTTTTATGTGGTATTTGTTAACATTACTTTAGACCTTACATGTTATTGTGTCATTAGATTTTGTATCACCTGTGTTTGCAATTCTGTTCACATTTCTTTCGGTTGTTGTGACCATAAATTTTTTGTCTGTCTGTCTCTCTCTCTTTCTCTGTACAAGGGATCAATTATACTTTTCATGTCTCTACTGAAATTACTGTTTTCTTTTTTTAGTTCTTTGTATATAGTTTAACTTTTTAAGTATCTTTTAAAGTCTTTACTAAATCAACACCCCACTTGGAATATATATTTGTTGACTATGTTTTACTGTCTTATTTCTTCTCATGTCTCATAAATTTGGTTGAAATCTGGACATTATATTCTTTATTAGCTAGGTCTCCTGGAGGACGGAGTAGAGGGTAGTCCATTTTGCATGTCTGTCATTTGGCGATTAGTTAATTATATATGCATGTTTTGTAATTGCCCCTCTCTGAATCAGTTCCGGGAATTCCTCTTTTTTTTTTTTTTTTTTTTTTTTTTTTTTTTTTTTTTTTTTTTTTTTTTTTTTTTTTTTTTTTTTTTTTTTTTTTTGTATGTTAGGGAAGGGTCTACAGGGTGTTCAGGGTCTCACTACTACATTGGACTCCTAGTGATCCACCTGTTTAGAACCTCCCACAAGTTGGGATTACAGGCGTGGGCCACCACTCCCAGTCTTGATTGCTGTCCCAGCATGTCCCAGGGGCCGGGCCAACACTGCAGGCCCCCCAGGAATTGAACCCCAATCCACTGAGCTATTTGGCCAGCTTTGTATTTAGTACAGGATCTACTCACTATGTAGATTGAACTCGTAGTGGTCCTCCTGTTTTCAGCCTCCCAAGCACTGGGATTATAGGTACGTGCCACCATGCCCAGTCTCAATCGCTGCCTCAGTGTGCCCTGGGGGTAGGGCCAGCACAGCTTGTGGCACTGGATATTGAACTCTGGCTGCTGTGCTCTGCCTAAGCAGGTACTTTAGCCCGCTGAGCTATCTGGCTGACCCCTAGGGATTCCTTTTTAATTTCTATCCCCTTTTCATGGTGGTTTCTGTCCTGTAAGGGCTCCACTGTTATACTGCTTGAGCCATGGGTGGTTAAGGCATAGACTCAGTAAGTAATCATATTCAGATCTCACATAGTTTTTAAGGGTAGGTTCTTGTGTGGTTTTACACGTTTTTTGCCAGGCTACCTGGGATCTCTTCCCACATACATGTGTAATTCAGCTGTCAGCTAGGGATTTGAGTAGCTTATGCTCAGATTTTGGGTCTCACTTCTGTGGTTCCTTCCTCACATTATGTCTGCCTTAAATTTCCACCTGCATTTCTATCCCTGAAGAGTTTTCTTTACCACTTTAAATTATATAGCTACCTGATTTCTATCAGTGAATTTGTGAAGGGTGGGGAAGGCACTCAGCAAAAAAAAAAAAAGATAAAAACTTGGAACTAAACTCACAGTTCTGTACCTTCCTGTTATAGCTTTTCAAGGGTAAACTTTTCTTTCATTATTGTTTGTTTCTAAACACATTCTAGTGTTTTAAGAATACAGTTTTAAAAATAGTTTATCCAGATTTAAATAGTTGTTTTCTGGAATTAAAATTTGTGGTCACACTATCTGGCTGTATTTGTGGGAGCTTCCTTTTGATCTCTCTGATTATCATTTTGTAAAAAAAGTTGCAACTACCTGTTTTTTAACCCTTCATAATTATGTGTATAATATTCAGTCCCTCAGGGTCCTCCAGTTCTGTTGGTTTTGGGGTTCTTTTGGTACCAGGACTCAAACTTAACCTTGTGCTTTGTCCAGGCATTGTGCTGCTGAGCTATATCCTGGGTCTGGTCCTCCAGTTCTTGATCCTGTATTTCTAAAATTTAAATTCACTGGTGATTTATGGGTTTATATTATACTCCATTGGCAAAGTTAAAGTGGCTTAACCATCATGAGGAAATTGTAGACATTTTCTAGAAAATTTTCAAAATTTTCATGGTGATTATTTCCTACATAAAAGAGGGGATGATTGAAAAATACAAGGAATGTTTAAATTCTTGAAATTTATTATAATAAAAGACACATTGCCATCAGTCCCTGTCAAAATACTCCTCGCTTTGAAGATGTCCTTCATTTTTTTACAAAACATGATAAAAAATGTGGTGAAAGTTGCTCCTGAGTGCCAACATGGAGGTGTCCTTATCCACCTTAGTTATCAGGTCTGGTGCTTTGTAAGTTCTGAATCTTCCTCCAAATCAAAATGATCATGAAAGGTAAGCATTTTAAATTGATTGAAGAAGCCATGACAGTGTAGGTAAGGCAGGAAAGAAGACTGGGTAATGGGTATTCCTAAACTGATCTGTGAATTCTCATGGTAAGTGGGCCAGATGATACACATGTAATACTAAACGCTTAGTTAGAGATGCCTATCATTCCTGCCTCAAAAGCAGAGATACTTTTTCAGCTAGAGCCATCATCTTCCAGTAATTTGCCAAAAATGACAAACACAAAAGGAAAGGGGAGATGAACCTATGTATATATTCTCTAGGCTTTTAGAAAAATAAGTTCTTTGGACTATATAATTGCAGATCTACAAAGAGTAATACTGTAGGCATCAAAGGAATGGATACTGTTAAAAAAGGAATGCCACACAAATATTACCATGGCAGAACTAGAGGAGCCTATGATGTTACCCAGCATGTGTTTGGCATTGTTGTAAACAAGTACTATACTAGGGCCAGCGATTGTGCAGTGGACTAAGCACCAGCTTTGGCAAGCGCAGGGACCAAGGTTTGATCCCTGGTTCCTCTTGCTGTGCTGCCCCCGACCCTGTGGCATACGGAGTCAGGGAATGAGTCCAGGCATGGTGGTGCACACCTGTAATCCTAGCCCTGGGGAGGCTGAAAACAGGAGGATCATTAGAGTCCAAGTTGGGAGTCTGAGCTACATAGTGCGACCCTGTACCAAATACATAAAGTGGGGAAAAAAAAGTACCTTACTTGCCAAAAGCATTAATGTGCATATTAAACCTGTTAAGCAACCTGAGAGTCAAGATAGTAAGCACATCAAGGAAAATTATCAAAAACAAAGGAAACCACAGAGCAAGGTACCTGGGTTCAATTGAAATACTAAGCCTGTCTGGCTGAAAGAAGCATCCTTTTTGTGAACCAGTGGGAAGGCACTTGAGCTGCTGGAACCCATTCCTTGTGAGTTCTTGGTGTAAGCTGGGGATGTCACTCTGCTGTTCAGTGCCTAATTAGCAGCTACAGTGTTCTAGGTCCTGGGTTCAGTATCTAGTGCTGCTTAAAAATGAAAAAAAGATCTTCATTGTAAGAATGATTTTCTTTATTTAACAAGTGTTTGGTGCCTTCTCCCCAGAGAAGTACTTAGGATGGTTTCTTATTGTGCCCAGTTACTTGTGTCATGTGTTTACTCTTCATAGTCAAGTGGTTTTCTTGTTGAAAAATGTGAGATTTTATGCAGCTGTATAACCAAATGCCCACATATTTATGAACTACTTTATTGGCTTAAAGATGCAGTAATTTCTCCTTTTTACCCTAGGAATAAAGATGTATGAAAATAAATGGAGTGCAATTTGTAGCTAATTGTAACTAATGTTAAATTGTTTAAAGAAAAAAAGATTATTTCCTCATGCTCTTCTTGTCTTTGATATGTTTTCCCAGGAGCAATTTCTGACTTAGTGGCCAGTGGACAAGCTAGGAGTAGCTGCCCCCAGACTGTTTGGTTGATTGCATACTTCTTCTGATCATTGGGAAAGACAAAGGTCAGGGAGTTTCAGACTTCAAAGTCATCCTCACATTTTTTGTATTTCAGAATTTTTTCTGTCTAGAAGTCTTTTTGTGTAAATAGTATGGGATTAACTGTGTGAACATTCAGGTGTTTGTGTGCCGTACTCAAGTGATTAATTTACTCTTCGGTGCTTGTTGTCTTCCTTCTGCTACTTTCCATATGGGGAAGGTTACCTTAGGACATTTGGCTGGCTCACCTGTCTTTTTGGCTACTTCCTTGTCACTCTCTACCATTCACACTTCTGGATATTTGGCTTCCAATTCAATTGAGGGCAGTCTTTGACTCTTTCATTTCTATTCTTAATTATTTAATCTTCCTCTCCCATAACTCACTCCAATTACTTTCCAGTTGGGAGATAAAAATAATTTCAGTCTAATAGAAAAGCTGTTGTGTCATGATATTGTTTATCATGAGATTCCTTTAGGATGTACAGAACCGAGGATTTAAAACAGTAATAAGGAGTAAAAATATCAATTGTTGTATCCTTAGCTTAGGCCAGGCGTGGTGGCGCATGTCTGTAATCCCAGCACTCGGGAGGCTGAGGCAGGAGGATTGTTGTGAGTTCGAGGCCAGTCTGAGCTACAACGTGAGCTTAAGGCAAGTATCCTTAGCTTAGTACATAGAACACGGGCTTTGGTTTAAACTAGGATTTCAATCTTAGCTTAAGATTTCATAGATGAAATAGTGTTGTTATAAGCTTTAAATAGAAGAAAGTATATAAACTTAAGCTCATTGATGCAGAATACAGTAAATTTTCTCCTTACACTGCTGCGGTTTTTTTCCTAATATTTCTACAGATCATTCTTTATTTGTCGGTGCTACCTGGACATAGTACCTCAGAGAATACTTACATATGTTATTGATACTGTTGTAACTAAACCTTCCCTAATTTAAAAAGTACTAATCAAGAAAAACGGAAGTGACTGAATTACCTTTATCTCATTTTCATTCTGGGCAGTCTCCCAAATGAGCTTGTGTCCCTAACTAGCAGTCTCAGTTGTTAAGAGCCTCTGTTCAGATGATCCCTAGGTTATTCGGAGTGTGCTTATTTTTATTATATATCAAAATGAGTTGAACAATGATGGTTTCTACATGATTTGTTTCCTGTAGTCCAGCAATTCCGTTTTAAGGTTGTAAGAACCAAACAATGTATTTCAGTTTGTCTAATATGACATATAGATTGAAAGATCCTTAAGGAGTTTAGATATAAGAAATAAAGCTCTAAACGTTTTTACATATTATAATGGAGCAAATGTGGAGTTTAATGGTAGTAAGGCAGTCAGCCAAGATGCTTATTGTTAAATGATAAGGGTTTACACATAAAAAGTGAACATCTAAAGAAAATTTTGAAATAGACTTAATATAGGGAAATGAGATGTGCCAAGGTTGACCTCAAAATTTTTACTTATGAATAGGGACAACCCAGCTGATGTGGAAGGCCAAGGTGATGAAACAAAGTTTGTTGATTTGAGGAGCCTGTTGAACAATGTAGAGAGCAATAATGAAAATAGAAATTGTATGCACTAGGTAAATCCTGATAGTCTTAGGTTTTCTTTTTGTCTACTGCCTCCTTGAATCCAGAAAACAGGAAGAGAGATCGTAGAATCCTAAAGAACACCAAGAGTTAATGAGAATAAGGGGTAGGGAAACTGCAAGAATTTAAGTAGATGTGCTGCAAGTTAGGGAAGGAGGGCACTGGGGTTACCTTACTTTCCCCTCCTTGCTGAGAACAAAATTGACACCTGAAGTGAAAAGGAAAAAGGTTTATTTAATGCACACTTTGTAGACGTTTCACTCTTGAATTTTATATATATATATGATTTTGTTTTGGCTGGCTCAGGTTATCTTAAGCGTGGGTCTGGTATTGCAGGTGGAGGTGGGGATCAAACCAAGATATCCTGTACCTGACTGCATTTGCATGAGCAGGCGCTTAAACAACTGAGCTAATGAGCAGGCCCCCTCATTCCATAATCACGTAGGTCCAAGGCAGTGTGGCTCGGCAGAGGGGCATCCTAAAGTAGAAACTGTTCCTGGTGGCAGAAGACAGCAAAAACAAACAAGGGGAAGATAAGACTCTGTCCCTTATATTGTATGCAAATGATTCATCCTAGGATGGGTATAGCACTCTTATCTTTAATCATAGCCAGAACTTTGCCAAACTAATCAGTGAAGTGATTTACTAATTATACACCCTTAATTTCAGTGCATCACGCACTCTAGATTCAGCCACCTCTAAAAGAGACCTATGACTGCATGAGGCTTTGGGAAGATACCTAGATACAAACCATAACAAGGGAAGAAGGGGAAAGAAGAGGAGGACAGAGTGTGAGTTGCAGAAGCAGATGGCTTTATTGAGAGAAGCTTTTTTCTTCTCTTACTGGGATATTTGAGGAATGATCGCTAATTTACTTTAGTAATCACTTTACTTTGTAAATTGCTTGGTTTATTATAGTAGATGTGCAATAAGTGCTTGAATGAATGAAGGAATGAGTGAATGAAATCCAAAAAAATTATGTCAGTGAGTCAGAGGGTGATTAAGTTGAAGAAATTAGACATTACAAAATAGTGCGTGGTATATATCTATTGCCTTTTAACCATTTAGTTTTATCTATAGCTTAGTGATCTAAAAAAAAAAAAAACTAGAATGTGTAAACACATAGTTACATTTCCCCCAAATATCTCAATTTTTACTTGCTTTTAGTACAGTTATATTCCTATGACTATTTAGTAGAAAAAGTGGCAGAATATCTTTCACACGGTAATATTATAGTTTTATTGATAAATTAGGTGTGAATATGACAGCTCATTGGTCTTTTTAATTGCTTTTTTAAAAAAATGTATTCAGTACAGGGTCTGCAGGGTCTTCCTACATAGATTGGACTTGTAGTGATCCTTCCTGCTTTTCAGCCTCCCAAGTGCTGGGGGACAGGGCTGTCAGAACAGACTGGGCATGGAACCCCTGCCCCTGTGTCTGTCTGATCAGGAGCTTTAATCTACCGGGCTATCTGGCTGGCCTCAATTGCTTTTATTATAGACAGCTAAATTAGATAGAAATTAATACCTAAAGAGATTTGGCCCTTGAGGGAGAGGGAATCAGTGCAGAAGGTGAGACACACCTTGTGACTGGTGGGAAATCAGCAGTAATCCAGCTAGATATCAGACACACAGGTGAGTGACAGGACATCTGGACCCCCTTTCCAAAAGTGCCTTTGTTCTTTCTATATACCCTTGCTATGTGACTCATTTCCCTTTCGAATTTGTTGTGGTTTGTGTATAGGTGTCCCCAAAGCCTCGTGCAGTTCATAGGATGGCTTCTGGAGTTTTGATTGATTATTATGGGTGTGCCTGCTGTACTTGCCCTGGGGCAGGTAATTTGCATTACAGTATAAGGAGGGGAGAGAGGCTAACTAGCTGCCTGAGCTGCTGCTATTCCCTTTGCTCTCTGCTCTTTGCCACCACCAGGAAAGGTTGTTCTTTGCCATATGCCTCTCTTCCTTGGAGCCAGCTGAGTATGGACTGAAACCTTCAGTAACTGTGAGCTAAATAAATAAACCTTTTCTTCCTTCATTTTGAGTGTTGTCCCAGCAACAAGAGAAGAGTAACTGAGACAGGATTAATATTAGCTAAGCAACTATACGTACTTGTAATCCTTTAGATTGATTATTGTTTGACTCATGTTGTACTCATGTTGTGATTTTGTTATATAAATTGCTTTTGACAAAGTCTCAGTGGCCACCCACTTGGGACTGTCTTGGAAATGGAGAGCTATTCTTATTCCCAGTAACACGCCTAACTTCCTCCTTTGGTTTGTGACTTCATTGCTCAATTCTGTGAGGCTACAATCTCAGCACATCTGACATCTAACATTTTCCCTGTAACATTTCTATCTGAACAGTCTTTATTTTCTGTTACTGTAAAATTCATGTTCATTAATTTCAGTAAGACTGATTAGGAAAACATGTATTCCTAATTTCCTGGTTGGTAGTACTACATGTCTGGTTGCTAGATATGTAGTACACACTTTAATAATGGTAGAATATCTGCATTTGAATTTCCCTTATTCATTTCTGGTAGTTTATGTATTTATCTTTTTGGTATTATATTGATGTTTAGAAACATGGCCTTCCCTGACAGGAGTTAAGTATATTTATTAAAAGTAAATAATACATTTTTAATATGTTGCATAGGGATAGCAGATTTAATAGATGAATGAAATGAAAAACAAATCTGTGGGGCTTATTTTCATCTAAGTTGTGGTATTATGTATGGTTAGCATAGTATGATCTATTTGTCACTTTAAAAATATGTCACATTATTATCAAGTATGTAAAATTCTATGGCTGTTTCATTCTACCTGGACTAGATTTCAAGGTGAACACTACTCTTTTATGTAGGTTATGGGTGCTACATGTGTGCTTTCAGAGCAATAGTGTGAGAAAGCTTGACGTGGGATGGTAGCACAGCCTCATCCCTATGACAGTAACTCCAGTGATCCGGAGAACTGGGATCGGAAATTGCAGAGTAGATCTCGTAAACTTTATAAACATTCAAGGTAGGTAGAAAATATGTGTTGCACATGTTAAAACTCTGCTAAAACTGATTGTTTAGACTACTTACTACTGCATTTATGGCAAGTCCATCAGAGAGTGAACACTGTTTTACAAAGTACAAGATTGTGCATGTTTGTATTTCTACTTAAAAGTATTTTTTAGAAAGATATTTTCCTTTTCACTTTTTAATATTTGTATGAATATTTACTTTTGTGTAAATTGTATCAGAATCTAAACTGAGCCTGTGTTTGTAAGTTGGTTAAATTGGAAACTGGCAAACAGGCTTGTTATTTGCATTTGAAACTCTGTAATAGGAAATTATTTTATGCTGTAAATACATTATGTGCACAGTTGTATTGTCACATTGATCTTAATGAAAAGTTAATCTTTGTGGAGTAGATTTGATGCATGAAATGAAATTTCATTCAGAAGTTTCCACTCATCTGTGTATTCATTTTTAAACTTTGATTTTGTGCTCTGTAACTAATTAAATGAGGAATGCTTCATTTAGAGTATTTTGTCACTTGATATTTTAAGGTGTTGACAGCTCATAAACCTCCCCATATTGCAGGTATGTAAGCATGTTTTCATAGAAAATTTTGCTTTGTGAATATCACTTAGAGAATATTTTTGAACAGTTCACTTCAATATAAAATTGTCCTGATCATTGATGATCAATGCCACTATCAAAAAAAAAAAAGAAAAAAGATAGTAAATAGCAGCTTTATTAGCTTTCTTTAAAAAGTACAATGGTCATTGAAATGCTTTTTGTAATTTCAAAGAAATGGTTCAGTTTCTTTTAAATTGTGTATTAAAGTTAGAAAACATAAGTGCCTTTAAAAATCTTTTGAGAAGATGAATTCAACTCCAGTAGACTTTTGATGTGCTAAGGTCTTGAAGTGTGAATGCCTTTTGTTTGTGGGTTTTTTTTTGTTTTGTTTTGTTTTGTTTTTGTATATGCCTTCTGAGTGGTATTCTAGTTGTTTAAGATGTTTTAATTTTATCACATATATGGGACTATATTATCTACTGTTTTATGTGTGTTTCAGATCAATTATGTCCCCTTTCCTAATTGTTATTTTTCTGTTAATGTTCAATAATAGCATTGTTTAATGAAGAAATGACAAGAATAAAAACAAGTCATTGTTTTTTTAAAGCTACATGCATATAGTGGGAAAAATTATAAGAATATACAGTAGTTTTCTCATTGCTGTTGTTTCATTTCAGTAACTTATTGACGGCTATGTAATTAGTAATTCTGGTGCTCCTTTTAGCTATACAGGATTGTTTGAAAGAGAAACAGTAAAGTCAAAAATAAGTATCAATAAATTGATTTTAAGCTGGGTGTGGTAGCACAGGCCTGTAATCCCAGCACTCGGGAGGCTGAAGCAGAAGGATTGTTGTGAGTTTGAGACCAGCCTGAGCTACAAAGTGAGCTTAAGGCCAGCCTGAACTGCATAGTGAGACCCTGTCTCAAAAAGACAAAAATAAGTAAATAGATTTTAAGATTGCTTTTTTCATGAACAGATCTACAAAGGTATAGTTTGACTTTTTGTTGTTTAACTTTTTTTTGGGGGGGGGGGCTTTGAACTCAAGGCCTTGTGCATGCTTACCTCTGAGCCACATTCCCGGTTGGACTTTCTTAATATGATACTTTTGCAATTGATAGTTGACCAATTTTTGAGAAATTTAAAAAACTAACAACCTGCAAGCTTTATGAGACTGTGCCCTCAGTTCAGGAGTGTCAGGGTAACATGGAGTGCTTTAATAACTACAGGTGGCTCAATTAAAAGACTGAAAGGAATTTAAACTGTAGTTATGAATTGTACAATAAAATTCAGAGAAGGAATCATATCAGCTTTACTGGGTGAAAATAAGACAGGCTAATCCTCAGATGATTAGAGTATAGGGTAGATGAAGGACATTTCTGCGGGAGGCCTTTTTGATATTACTCTGACTGGATCTGAAACTGGAGTTCTGGATAGAACTATACCCTTTATTTTTCAGATGAAAACTGTGTTAATAGCCTTTCGCAAAGCTGTCCAACTTGCATATAGCAGAGTGGAATTCGTAAACAAGTTTTGCATCCTTTTTCAAATACTAAATTTATTAATATAGGCCAGGTATAAAGAACCTACCCATCAGCTAGCTTGAAGTTATCAACTCATAGAGATTTTGTTTCATCAATTCCTATTACCCATCCTTTTTCTTTTTTTTTATTTACCTACTTACGGATGTTTGTGTAAAGGAAAACCACACTAAACATTGGCATCAGTTAATAATAATATTGTTTTATACATAGGAATTCCAGAAGTAGGTATTGGCTGTTTGTTTATTTGCCTAAGGCTTAAAAATCTCTGATTTGTTTGGTCTTTTCTCTTTTAGTCAGTGGCTCTAGCCATCATATCCACCTTCTAGATAAGAAAGAGACAATGGCAGAGGGATTCATTTATATCAGGAAATTAAATTTCTCAGAAGTTCCCATTGTATCTGCTTATAGTTCATTGGCAAGAACCATGTCATTTGGCCAACTTTGGATCAGGAGGATTGAGAGTATAGTTTTTAACTGACATAATGCTAAGTAACGAATGAAATGATTTAAATGAATAAAAAGTTAAAAAATGAGCAGTTATCTTTTAAGTCTGTGTTCTGTTGTGTATGTTATATATGTGACGCCCCCCCCCATATTTTTAGTTTTGTTGTTTTGTTTTGGCCATACCGGGGGTCAAACTCTGTACCTTGCACTTACACTTGGCAAGAAGGCCATTATGCCTCTGAACTATATCCCCAGCCCTGAAAATTTCTGATTTATAAAAGTAATAATAATGGTTACCTTCTTATGTATTCATGCCCACTGTTGACATTTTAGGATTTGGTGGTGTTGGTTTATAATTTCTACTCCATCTACTACAATTGAAGATACTGATTTCCAGATGTTCTTTTAAATATAAGCTTGATATGTACAATGTTCTGATATAAAAAATGAGACAGAAACTGTTCTAGATATGGCTAAACTTTAGGATGTCTGTGATTTGTTCAGATGTATATAAATAGCTTAAAAATTAGTGAACTTCGTTTCCATGCGAATTGTTGTATAGTTAATATTTGAGTTAGAAGGGGTCTGATAGCTTGCTAAAGATGTTAAACTTCATTTCAGTTGAATATTTGGCCTGAATTGTGACACCTTTAAATTATGAATGAGAGGAGTTTTTTGCTCTTTAAAAAACAAAAAAAGCACTTCTTTATATTAAAATGTCTAGATAAATAATAAGCAAAAAGTTATTTAGTGTTTTGAATTGTGTAAAGTATGATATACAAAATTTCAGTCATCTACAGTTACTCAAATTATTAAAGATAAATACATCATATGTTAAATATCAGACTGTGCTGCAAGGTTTCATTCCCCTGTAAAAGCACGCATGCTCATTTCTTCTGAGGCTGTATGAAGTATGAGCTTTTCGGTTTTCTTTTGTAAGTTACTCTGTAGTCCTAGTTTCAGCATCAGTTTAGAATGGAAAAGTTTGGTTGCTTAAAACATTATTTTATTGGGTGAGTTATTAAAAGTCCAAAAATATTTTCTATCTGGTTTTGAAGATAAGCTTTACTGTTCAGAATGAATGGGCAAATATTGAAGGGAATAAAGAAAGTTAGCTGTATCCTAGTTTTCTAAAACCTGGCAGAGCTGGCAGAGCTAGAATTAGCTTTAACAGATGGCATTTGGCAACACATCTTCATATCTCTGAGCCCTTGTCTCCTGCGTTTTCTTTTGCTTGTCTATCATTTACAATGTCCAATCACTGCTCAGAGACGGAGAAAAGGGATGATCACAGCTCGCAAGAAGCTGTTTGGTTAGAAACGTCAGTGCTGCACAACCCACGGCTGACTCAGTGTCTGAGAAAACGAACTGAATTAATATATAGAGGGGGTGAATCTCTGAACATTTAAAGCCTAAATAATCTGCAGCAGCATTATTACACTGTACAGGGAGGAAACTAAAGGAAGTCTATGGACAGGTGAGGTAGAAGGGAGCCTGGGAAATTTTCTGATTGTTCAGAGGAATCTTAAAGATGATAGAAATATCTGATGTGCTAAAGTTTCCTAGTAATGCCCAAGGATGCTGACCTGTCTTTCAGTGCTGCATTGTTTGAAAGAACAGAATCCCTTTATACTCTGATTGCAAAATTTTTTTCTTGTTTTTGTGTGTCTACCTTGGCATATACTAAAGGAAGGTGTGTATTCATTTACTACATGATATCTCTGAGTTATATACATATATGCATATGAAACTGAGATTGAGAGATGATGGTTTTCATTTCGTTATAATCATTTACATTTCTAAATAATCATATAGCTTTCACATTAATGACATTACTTAAAATAAGTGGAGCATATTTTTGTTTTCAAGGGTTGAAGTCATTTCTTATTTCAATGCATTGTTTGGTTTTATATTTTCTGAATATAAAAAATTTAAGGAAAGACTAATTTGAGATTTTTTATGTATGTATTTGAAAATAAAATTCAAAATAAGGAAGTAATTGAAATAATTTCCTAAAGATTAGATTGAATATATTTTTACTTTTATATGAATGATTAGTTGAACTACTTAATAATAGTATTTTATAGGACTAATT
>PVKA01039779.1:0-19236 GCA_004027165.1 Ctenomys sociabilis
AACATCATTTGAATTATATTGGTATGGAAAAAATAATACCCATGAAAAGTAGCATTAATAATGTAAGCACAAATTAGATGCTATTCTAAAAGTTTTGCCTGAATTCACTAAATTGTGACAGTTCTAAGAAACACAAAAAGTTGGCTGTAATTTGCTAAGGGAATACAAGTAAATTGGCTAAAGAGAAGAAGGAGGGGGGAAGAGGAGGGGGGGGAGAAGAAAAGGGAGAGGGAGAGGAAGGGGCAGGGGAGGGGGGAAGAAGAAGAGGAGGAGGAGGAGGAGGAAAAGAAGAAGAGGAAGAGAAAAAAGAGTAGTATTAGAAGTCTATGCTTAGCAGCCTAGATTTTGTTGTTGGTTGTTTTGTAAAAATGTAATTGCATATGAGGTCTTTCTAAGTCGCTCATGCTGACCTTGACCTCATGACCCTTCTCCCTCAGCCTCCTGAGTAACTGGGATTCCTAGAATGTTTCTGAGTTACCAGAGGCCACTGTCTCATTGTAGAATCTCTGCAAAGCATAAAGAGCAGTGTCAGCTCCTTCAGTGCAGGCCACATACATTCATTATCTTCCTGTCAAAACTGGACACCACTTTCCCTATGCTAAAGATATAATACCTATTTTCATCCCTAGCCTTCCATAAAAATATGTGGATGTTTGCTTTTTTAAATACAAACTTTTTGTTTAGAAGAAAAACAGCAAAGACGGTCGAGAATCCCCATGCATAATTTCTCTAGTTGCTGAGCGCTTTCACTGCTGTAGTGCGTTTTCCCATTGAATAAACTGATAGTACTCCACTACTGTTACAGTATCGTTAACTGTGGTTCTTCATCCAGTTTCTGCCTCGTGTCTTTATGTTCTATGCTCCTGGCTGGGATGTCTCCTTAGCACAGTCATCCTGCCTCTGCAGTTGCCGTCGCATGTCCTGGACTCCTGACTGTGACACAACAGTCTCTCAGGTTGGCCTTGGTTTTGGTGACCTGGACAGCTGCAAAGGGTACTGGTCACGTGTTCTGCACAATGTTTTCCACCTGGGATTTGGCCGATAGTTTCTCAGGATTATCATAGGGGGAGCTTGGGGTGGGAGGAAGAAAATCCAAGCGACCAAAGAGGCATTTTCATTGCATGGCATCCAAGGTCCCTCCTGTCACCCTGACTCGTCACTCTCAGTATTTCCTATGGTTGCCTCCTTTAGGTACTCTCTGTTGGATTTCTCTGTGCAGTTACTCTTGACCTCACATTCTTTCCTGTACTTTTTGGAAGTTTCCTTGGACACCCATTACCTAGGGAATGGGGAGATACACACCATTTCCTGGAGGAAGTTCTATATAAATATGTAAAGTGAAGAGTGGCAAGATAGCTCAGTGGACTGAGCACCTGCTTAGGTAAACTCAAGGACCTGGGTTCAATTCCTGGTATGGCATGCCATACTGGCCCTGATCCTGGGCACGCTGAGCCAGTGACAGAGTCCAGACATGATGGTGCATGCCTGTAATCTCAGCACTGGGGAGGTTAAACACAGGAGGATCACTGAGTCCAAGCTGTGCAGTGAGACCCTAAACAGGTATATATAAATATATATATATAAATATATATATATATATATATATATATATATATATATATATATATATCACATTAAAAGGAATTCTTTTGTGATGGGTATCTGTCTACACTCCTATTTTTGTAATTTATTCATTATTAAGGGTCTAAAACAATCATTTTATATTTGGGGCAAGACTATTTTATCATTTCTTTTGAATAGCCATAAAGATGTATATGTGTATATAAAGTAAAACCGTGGCTGTCCAATCTTACCCCAAGATACCCAAATACCCTGAAGAATCAATACCTAGAAATGTTCATTGAGTGCTGTGTGCCACAGTGAGATGACTTTCTTTGGGAGGTGTAGTGGAATTGGTTGTCAGCCTTTGGGTTTCTTATCCTCTGACCAAGATCAAGCCATTGTCATTACCGGGGAATCAACCTGCCCAGTGATTAGGGTTCATGACACTTCCTGAGTGGCCCTCAGGAGGATGGGTCGCCATTGCATGCTGCTGCTTCACTGATCAGATCCGGGTCCTACCCTCTGTGCTCCGGGTCAGCTGCCCCTGCCGCCCCTATGGCGACCCTTTCTTATATGTCCCTTTCTCCTCAAGGGCGACCCTTTTCCGCACTGACCTTTCACAGCTGAATCCCATCTAACTGGGAAGAATTAAACACACGATCTCATTCATCTTTTCACCTTCATCGCTAGCTTGCCTGTCCTATTTCAACCCCGTGTCTTTAAATCTGCTCCTATAAAGTCCCACGCTCATGTTCCTTCTATCGCTCTAAAGACCAAGTTCGTTCGAGCGTTCTTCTCGCCTCACTACTTTTGTCTTCCCCCACCTTGGGCTACAAACACATTCACGTCACCACACCACCTTCATCTTTGCTGCCAGTGACCAACAGTTTTGAATAATCAAGTACATGCCATGTATCCCAATATGGACTTTGCTCGTGCTTCATTTACTCTTACATAAGCCCTCTTATGTAGGTGTTATCATTAGACCCATTTTTCAGAACAGGAGACAGATTCAACGAGGCAAAAGCACCTCCTTAAGGTCATGTTTCTGGTAAGCGGAAAACTCAGGAGGGACATGACAAGCCCGGCATTGCTGAAGATCCACCGGCGCCCCTCATGCCTTTTGTTCTCAGCGAATATGAAACACACTTACTTCTCTGAGCTCTCCCCTATCTGGGCCACAAACATA
The DNA here is from genome assembly GCA_004027165.1 of Ctenomys sociabilis. Lineage (NCBI taxonomy): Eukaryota > Metazoa > Chordata > Mammalia > Rodentia > Ctenomyidae > Ctenomys > Ctenomys sociabilis. The sequence goes on from PVKA01039779.1 coordinate 2,753, forward strand.
TTAATTCATATCCCTCCTTCAAACAGTTACTGCCCAACTCAAACTAAAAATAACAGCACTAAGTCTGCACTGCCCTACAGACGGTGGCTGAGGGGCCAGCAAAGGGAACAAACAGAGCTGACAAACAAAACTGGATCATCCCGAGTCCCTGAGCAGCGCGTTTTAAGCCAGACTGGCTGGGAGCAAAGAGAACTCTGCATTGGTTCAAGCCAGCAGGCATCTCGGCAATCATATCCTTACACAGAGCAGTGTCTAAGGTTAGAAGAGGAAAGAAATACATCTGTGGGCCCCACGGGACTGCAAAACTGGGAAAATGAGGCTCGTTTGTGGCCTCCGATTTTTAAAAAAATTGTTTTCCTTTTCTCTTTTCCTCCTTTTTTTTTTAATGGACAAAAGAAGCTTTCTAACTGGCAAGGTAAATAGTGCATGGGTTATTTATTTTATCTCTATCCCTGGTTAAATTGAGTTCAAAATAATTAGATAACCCTGGAAAAGCTGTGGCTGGTACTGCTAATTCCACATAATGATTTTCCAGCATAGTCGCCCAGTGAAAGGGGTTATCTGTTAAAACAAGCTTTAAACTATTAATAGAGTGAAATTACAGCTTCAGCAGCTAACTCCAGGTAAAGTGGTTCTGGTATGGAATTAAGACTCAAGGTTGGGGGCTGAGTTACCCTCTTCCCTGGATGACCTTTCTCGCCCACTCGCTCTTGACGATTCTGTACCAGACGTAACAGTTAACTTGCTCCTGACACCTTACACTATTTGTGGCCTTAATTGAGGGACCTAAACAAACAAATTAATCATGCTGGCCCATAAAAATGACAGAATTCATATGGTAGCATTCTTCATTCTCTCCAATTTGTTTTCCTGAAATCCCTGCAGCGATTTATTTGCTGAATATGCGAGTTTTTCCCCCTTATGAAAATTACAAATTGTTGTCAAGGTTAACGAGTTAATATTCTCATTCAATATTTATTTTATGGGGAGACGGAGGAAGCATGACTGTTCCTGTACTTCTCGCCACTGCAAAGTCTGGTTTCTTAATCAAAATGACAAGGACACTGTCCTTTGGATGATACTCTGAATCATCAAGACTAAAAAATGAGCTTTATTAATCAACAGACCCTGATTAATTATTATAAAGTGCAGCTTCTACATTTCTGTACATTTTAATAATTCCTGCAGAAGGCTAACAATGTCCCTAGAGATTCGGAGTCTTTGGGGCTTGAATTTTTCTAAGCAATGTCACAATAAATAGTCGAGAGTAGCAAGGTTCTTTCTCTAATCTACTTCACTCCAAACCAGCAAAACAGGGACAACCTTCTCTTTCTTATTTCCCATCTATAATTCATCATTTGCATGCAGAGCAAGGAGCCGAGAATCAGCGGTTTCATCAGTTTTCAAAATACTAAGGGACAATGAGGATGATTTATCGCAGGTCACATGATTCCATTCACACAGTCAGAATATTTCTGCGTGAAGCAGCGTGCAAAGCACGCATGAGTTTTCTGCATGAAGCAACATGAGTTTTGGGTAGGACAGACCATGTGGGAGACCAACAGGCAGAAGGGCTTGGGTCTGAGACTGTCCTGTAGACATTACCACATGGCTTTTCTTGCCAGACGCCCCAACCCTGGTCCTCCTCAGGAGTGGGCTCTCACCTGTTCTCCCAGTCGGCAGGCGTACACACATTTTTAAGGCTTCTGAAAAAACTTTCTTAATCTATCATCCAGCCATTGCCTGGGATGCTGGACATGAACTCTATTTTAACCTGAGCTGTGGTTATACTGAGATTATACATTGGTCAACACTCATGGGATCATACTTTTAAAATATATGCATTTTACTGTATATATAAATTTGATCTCAATTCGGATATATCCACACTCATTTTAAAAAATTAAGAAGCATAATGAGAATAAAAATAGCAAGGTATACACATATAACACTAATATAACTATAAAATATATGTACATATAAATGTATTTATGTGTATATATATAAATACTTACATTTATATGTAGCCTTTAGGAAAAAATATAAATATGCCCGCATATCTCGGAATATTGCAGATTTAAGTTCTAGATCTCTGCAAAAAGAAAAATAAATACAATAAATTGAGTCATAGGAATGTTTTGGCTTCCTGGAGTATGCAAAAGTCATGCTGACTGCAGGCCATTTAGTATGATACTAGTATATCTAAAAAGCAAATGACACTTTATAACTAAAAACAATACAGTTCTTCTGACCTACTGCAAAAGAGCGACAGACAGACCTGCTTGACCCAAGGTACCACCAGCCATTCAAGTATAAAAACACAATATCCATGAAGTACAACCAAGCAACAAAATGAAGTGTACCTGACCACCAAAGGCCTGACAAAAGTACTTGCATAACGAATTGCAGATAGTTTAAAAACAACCTGCACTTTACCACGCTGACGACCTTTCTCAGTGGACATGAAGTGATGCGCGGGCACCATGTTGCTATAAGCAATCTGGAGATGATTTGCGGCTATGAGAGAATGGACTGAGGTCATACGCAAATGCTACACCACTGTATATGAACGACTGAGCCTCAGAGATTTTGTTAGCCTTGCGGCACCCCGAGGACCAGTTCCCCCTGAGTACTACAGGGAAAGTGATGATATGTGGAGCCTATGGCTGAGCAGCTCCTTGTTATCAGAACAGCTCAGTAATGCATGTGGATGAAAACTTACTAAAAGGAAGGAGAGCAGTTTCTTGTCTGGGGGTCAGTTGGGGGACACCTGTTCTTAAGTTGGTGGATTTTTCAAGATGACATAAAGGTGGTAGATTTTCATGGCCTCTGACTTCCAGGACACCAGGAGAAGGACTCCTTACCCTCCATAGTGAATGCCACTAGGGCAGCCCCAGGTGGTACCTGCAGGCCACCGTACACATGGACATGTTACAGTCTGCTGGGCATTGAAGCTGGACACTCTGCATCTGAAGGTGCTGAATTCTTCTGAGGGTTCATCAAAGGCCATTGATCTCAAATATGACCATAATGGTTTATAGTGAGCACTCCTATATCTGGACCAACATGCTCACGGCAGACTGGAGACCACATCTGTGTACTGGGCTTATGGAAGCCTCTGCTTTTGAGGCCTGACGACTTGTAGAAAGAAAAGTATATCTGTGAGTAGGGTCAGGATAGATGGTGCCTGAGAAACCTTTATGGCTTTTCTTTTGAACAAGAAAGCTTTGGAAGTAGCATTTCCTTTTCTACAGAGAGCAGATATAGTAGCAAGACATAAAAGAATGAAATTAATCCTGTGGTCAGAAAAATAGGGATGGGTCTATTCTCTGTATGACTGATGACCCAGGGGCAGATGACAGTGAGGACAAGTCAGTGGCTGCAGCATAAAGAAGGAGACTAAGGACAACATCTCTGATTCGATGTCACATCTTTGACTTTAAGAACAACTCCAGTAATGAATAACTCTGAATGACAGTGACTTAATGAAATGGAGCAAGCTTTGCTTGCTCTCTCTGAGCAAGCAAAGCCTGCTGGTGGTATTCCGGGGACAATGTGTATCTCACATACCTCCAGGAGCTCAGACCTTTCTTTCTGTTCCTCTGTCCTGGCTTAGCATAAGACAGGCTCCCTGGGAGTACACTATGACTGTGGATGAGAGCCATTACATCAGCATTTTGGGAAACTAAAGGACGGGAAGCAAGAGAAAAACAAGGAGTAATTAAATGTCCTTGTTTTAACTTCCGCTCACCAACTGTCATCCCACTGACCAATCTGGCCACTGTTAGCCTCAAGGATGGCTGTGCTTATCATCTGACCTCTCTGCCACCCTGAATAAAGTTGGTTGTTTAGCACAAAGGAAAACAGGGAAGAAGAGATTTCAGGAGGAAGCCAACAGTCTTTGCCACAAAGCTCACAGTAGAAGTTAACTCAGAGAACATTAGAGGACTTCTTTTTCTTCTTATCAACTTCCCTGTGTCGCATGAGTGCTACACCTGGGTCCTCAGTGGCAGTGACCCCCCTTGAGCAAGAGAATGAAGGCACAGACACACACATGGCACAGGAGCTTTGGGATAACAGAGAGCCTTTCTTCTTCAGGGTGGAATTCTAGTGAATAGCTACTACTTGCTCTTTGGAATAACAGCAGTGTAAGCTCCTTTCAAGCTTTATTTCTCCATAAAAATTCTTCTGAGGGTTCATCAAAGGCCAAATCACCTCTGGAAATCTGACAGATGTCTCCATCCAAAATTGTGACAGGACAGAAAACATCCATCAAGAAAGGGCCAGCCAAATAGCACAGTGGATTAAGGCACCTGCAAGCAGGCTCGGGGACCAGGTGTTCAATCCCCAAAGTGTACTGAGGTGGCCACTGAGACTCAGCATGGTGGTGCACACCTAGAATCCCAGCACTTGGGAGGCTGTAAACAGGAGAATCACTACAAGTCTGATCTAGTAGTGAGACCTTGAACACCCTGTAGACCCTTCCCTAAAATAGAGAACGAAAAAAACAAACATCAAGAGCATTTACCTTGTTCATTGCTAAAGTATACAAAAGAAGGAGAAAGCTGATATTAGCCCAGGAGATTTCTGGGAGGCAGCCCCTCTTGTCTTCTCCAGGCCCACATTTCTATATATAGAATATATTCTATTCTATATATTACATATATTTTATAAAGATTCTAGAATCTTTATAAAATATATGTCAGAAAAAAATAACATCCGATTTCTGCGCTAATCCCAAGCCCTGTGAAGCACAGTGCTTTTTCTTGCATGTCACGATTGCGCTACCTCTTGTGCTCTTAAAGTTTAGCAGTAACATCTTGGGGCTCTGGAATCCTGGCCTCCTCACCATGCTTGCATTTTACCCTGTAGAAATACAAGTTCTAATCACAGATAACAAGTAAATGAGATTGTGATGTTAGCTTTCTCCAGAGATAACAGCAGTCCAGGTCATAAAACTACCATATGGCGGAATTGGCAGTCTTTACCGAGTGCCATGGATTAATTATCACATGGACAGACTCTGGTCCCCATTTGCAAGTGCCTCAGGGTCCCTGTGGTAGGGATTGGCAACTCAGTGAAGGCGAGAGGCGCTATTATGTTTGGCAGGGATGTGAAATGACCTTACTGTGGCCAGTTCTGTCATCTCTTAACATTTTGCTCATGATTAAGTTTATCATTTCAAATAAACACAAAATGTCAGGTCTCTGGGTCTACTTAACAGAGAGATCCAAAATAGAGCACTCTTTGACTTAAAAGGGTCCAGGCCGAGAGAATGATCTTATGACTCCCCCCATCTGACTCTTATTAGACATCAGATAAAAGCGAGAAAACCCTTGTTCCAAATGGTTGGGCCCACAAACTGAACCTGTAGGTATCTGCCGTGATTTCTTCAACAACCATAAGGTACTAATTGGGTGAATCGTTCTGGAATTTCACCTTCTACTGTGGCACCTACTAGCTTTGAAGCAGTTCCTTTCTCATTTATCCTCATTCTCCATCAATAAATGAAGCCTGCCCCTCTTAGACTTTCCTTCTGTCTAACCCTCATTGGTAAGGACTGCTCAGAGGGCTTATCAACACCCTCCTCCTCAGGCTGAGTCAGTCGTCCAACCCTCCAGCGGATGCCCTGCCACTCATTAACACTGGAACCAGGCTGCCTGGATGGTTTACTTCCAAAGCATTTCTTCACTCAACTGGAAACCACCAAGTAGAAGGGGCGAGGGAGACACACTTCAGTACCAAAGATGTTGTTGCAGATGAGATGCGGAGAGTAGGGGTTTGGATTGAAGCTGCAGGATAGTTCAGCAGTTCTACCTCTAGTTCAGTCTCTGTTGGGCTTTATGAATGAGCCAGGCATAATCATAATAGCCATTATCATGAACTATGGACTCCAGGTAACTATGGCTTTTTAGTTAAAGCAGAACTCAAAGCTTCACCTGTCCTGGGCTTATTCATTCATTCATTCGTTCGTTCGTTCGTTCGTTCGTTCATTCATTCATTCATTCATTCATTCTGCTGGTCAATCAAATCAAACATTGAGGCATTTGATGTGGCTCCTGTTCTGTCATTAGCTTATATAGACTTTTATTTCCCTATTTCTCTATTCTCCAACTAAGTATGGATCTTTTCTTAGAGCTCTCAGCAAACTGATGTTCTTCCTTCCTCCAAATTTTCTGCTGTTCCCTAATTAAATATTCTCCTTTCTCATTCTTTTCAATTCTCAGTTGTCTACTTAATGTTTATTTATCCTTCTTGTTCCTATTCAAACCCTCCCTCCCCAGAAAATGAACCAGAAGTCTCCAGAATAAGTTTTCAAACTAAAAGAAGAAATAAGTGCCAAAGAACAATGACCAACATTAAATTAATAAATTAGTTCTATGACACTCTGCTACATATCCACCTTCTTTGTCAAATGCAGGTTCCATTTGTTGTTTAAGAACAATACATTGTAAATCAGCTTTTAATTTTTTTTTTTAGTCTATATCTGTCTTCCCATTCCACTGTGATTGGTGGAATACACACTGTGCATCCAGAGTCTTACACAAAGTGGTGTGCAGTGAATATTTGCTTATTGATAAATTCAGCACTTACAAGTGTCACCGAGGGTTGCCCCAGCGATAATGAAATAAATGCTCCTAGAGGAGTCCACAGGTCCAGGGATCAGGTAGCTAAAGGCTGATGACTGTGTGGGTGATAAGTGTTATAGCGCACTATAGATCCTTCAAGGGGTAAAAGTGGATATTAAATATCAGTTTCCAGTGGTTTTGACTGCATGTCTATAACTTCCATGAATACCTTCAAGGGGAAGACAGATATAGACTAAGACCAAAATAATTAAAAGCCAATTTACAATTTATTGCACTTGTACAACAAATAATACCCTGAAAGCTAAAGTGCCTTTGATTTTCAAGAATCCAGCATAGCTGAGTGGGGAAAACAAAGAGGTGATTTTATCAGAATTACAAATATCAATACTGGAGCTTAAGGGCTGGTTAAACACTACAGTTCATAAACAAACAAAACCAGGTAGTTATATGATCATGCAGTAGTCTTATTTTCATTTGCAAAGGTTTTTTTTTTTTGTTTGTTTTTTTTTAATAAATGACAATAGTTGGAAGAAGAATTTTGAGCAAGACTAAATTCTTTGGTGGATGTCTAAGAAAAAGCTCTTCTCTTTGTCCCTTCCTGGGGAGCATCTTTGGATAGCTTTGGGAAGACACTGGGTCAGGAGGACTAACTTGTCACTCACTACCTAAACCTTTGCCCTCTCAGCCCAGCGCTGCAGCCCAGCCAAATAACATCAGAAAAACAGTCTTGAGGCATCCTAATGGTGAGTACAGAGGGACATTCCTATGGAGTCCTGAGGAGCTGTCTCCCAGAGTCTTTGTTGCACCAGGGTGGTGCGAGGGCACCCACCAGGAGTTTCAAAGTTCCCAAGGCAGAAATAATGAAAAATACAAGAAATGGACAGAAAACATGAAGATCCTAGACAGGAGAAGACCCAACACCTGATCTTCAAATACTAGACAGGGGAGCCTACTTCCCTGGAGGTCTGTGGGCCCCAAGGCAGCCTGGGCCCCTACAAGTTCCTTGTGCTCAAATGACTTTCTCCTCATGCCTCAAATTGCCAAATGTATAGAGCCATGGGAGGAGGGACAGTGAATCCTGAGTATTCCTGAGATTTAATCTGGAAATGATTGAAATGATGAGGTTACAAATATCCAGTCCTTTGTGGCAACAAGGGCCATTTAGTAAAAATTTTAATTTATGTTTAGAACAATAAATCTTTACTTCTGCACCTTACAGCCTGTGTCTATCAACACTGGAATCTATAATAGTACAATTGTTGTGAGAGTCAGAGTAAGGAAAACTAGATCTCTGCGTGAACAAAAAGGAGCCACTCTGAGAGACCAGGGCAGGAGGATCGCAAGCCTCTGCTAGGCAATATCTTGACTCACTGAGTCTTCATCACCAAAAACATTGTTTAAAGGTCTGGAGATGCAGCTAACTGTGAAGCTCCCAAGTTCAACCTGTAGTACTGGAACTACATGAAGAAAAGGAGGAGCTAATGGATGAAAGCGGAAAGGAATCCCAGTGTTCCAGAAAAAATGAACAAAAGAACACAGACCATTCAGCAACAAGCAAGGGAATCTGAGTAGTAGGAAGGAAAGGGATGGAGGCAGAAAATAGGATGAATGTGAGCTGAGGAAAACAGGTAGACCCCTGTGAGCTTTGACTATGGACGATTTTCAGATGGAGAACAAATGGTCCATGTTTTGAGTTTAGTACTCAAGGTAGCATGGTAGACGGTTTGAATCCTACTATGGCACAGCAGTAACCCAGGGAGCTTTTGAACAATGTATAACAGTCATATCCACATTCTAGAGACTCCAGTTCATTTTACCTGAGGGAAGCCCTTGGGATTGGCATCACTAGAAGTGGATGTTAGTGTGGCCTTGCCTGCCCACCCATGTTCACAAGCAATGAGAAGCAGCAAGGAAGGATTCCTGGGGGGAAGAAGCCTGCAGGAGTGTCTTGGGCAGAGATGCAGGCAGCTCCTGAAGATTCAGTGTCAGTGTTGAAGGAAAGAAGGAGGCTCAGGCTATGACTCCCAAGAGGGCCTGCATCCATTTCTGGCCCAGGATCCTTGATGTTTTCTTTGGGTGAAACACCAAAAATGGCTTTGTGAAAGCTCTGAGGCTCAGCTCTCAGCAGTCAGCACAGTCCTCATCTAGGTTCGCTTCCATGCCAGCCATTTTGCTATTTCTTTTGCACATCCACCTCCTCGGCTCCATCCCTGCATTCTAGAATATTCCAATTAACCAGAGAGATGTGCCAGGGAGGCCACTGTTCTGTAAGCCTCCACTTCCCTCCAAATGCAAACATACCTCCAGAAAGGCATCATAATCCTTCCTTGCTAAGAGCTCAGCTTTATGTGCTGACTTGTTTGCTTTTTATTTTGTCTGTCTTGGCCAAGAAACAAACTCCATGAAGTTAAGATTCATATATATTTGATTCCCCACACTGTGAGCTTATTCCAATGACTGGGACATAGCAGGTACTCAATAAATATTCATTGTGTGGCTGAATGAAGTTGACTTAAAGTGACATCATTTATAAGGTGTTTCTTCTTGTAGCTTTGTTCTCTTATTAACAAAAATGTATGACACTACACATATTGTGCTAAAAGTTTTTTTTTAAGTTCAACATAGAATAGCATAAATAATTAAATATTATGTTTAATATATATGTCATCCATTGCTTTTGCAGCCTTTTCTAGGTACTAGTTCATTTAATCTTTCTGACAACAGTATACAAGGCATGTATTTTTATTCTTCTTCTACACATGAGTCCACAAAGGGTGTTTAGTACCCTGAAAGCAAGCATGATTCTTCGCGTTTATTTCAATCCTTTTTCTCGTCCTCTCTGTCATGTTTTCTTCTTCCATTGGAAGTCTCTTTTGGACCTCTGAGGAAGGAGTGTCCCTTCTTGGCAGAGGGACATTTACTAATGGTGTCAAAGAGAACACAGCTGTTAAGTGGAAGACTTTCTAAACCCCAGAGATACTGTCATATTTGCAACTGGATAATCCCTGGTTGGAGGGGAAGAGAGGTCAGGTGTATAATCGGGTGCTTATCTTCTCCTTCTAGGTATTCTTAGTACCTTCCCTATGGTTCACAGTACTTAAAACAGTGAAGGAAGGTCAACAGTCTAAGTTTTAATTCAGCTTTACTTTTTATACCTCTTTTTTATACTTTTCTGCTGGATGGTTAAGACCAGGACAAAGCAAGACCTACATAACAAAAATATAACTTTTTTATCTGACAAGCTCAGTCAAATCAGCTCAGGATTTACCCTAAAACCCTGTACAACAGTTTGTAAATTTTGGTCAGTGTCAGCCATGTGGATGAGTCATGGCCATTGCTTGAGCCATATTAATATGCTGAGCTGTAAAAGGCTGAAGTCAACAACTTCTGACACTGCTAGTTCTGCGATAACCCACTACTATTGTGGACCACTAGACTATATTGGATTACTTTGCTGAGTTCACACACCTACAATATTTGAATGGCAATGGAATATCCACCTCTGACAAAACTAAGCAAAAAGGGGGATATATATGAAGGAGCATTTTGTATCTGTATGTACAAAATAGTTAGGGTAGATATACAGCTACTTTCTCTAAAGTCAATGAGAAGAAAGATTTGTACTAATAGTGTTTGGACAGGATATCACGTCTGCATCTTGTACTATGAATAACTACTATGAAGACAACAATATGCAATGTATTAATTATTGTAACTGTCCTACTAATCTGTTTTGAAATTCTCTCATTGCTATTTCTTTCTCAATAAAATTAATTAAATAAAAAATAAATTTTAATTGAGAAGGCAGGTCTGACAAGTTATGAAACATTATGCACGTAGTAAAAGCAATAGAATTCATTGCTGTAATCTGATACTGAAAGATCTCCAAGGTATGATTAAATCTCAGTTTCATCTCCTTAAGTACTATGAGCCTGATACTTAACCTCTGACCTTTTGTGCTCTCAGGCACAGAAGAGGAGTAAGAATAATTTGGTACAGGGTCTCATTGTGCAGCTAGGACTCCCAGTCATCCTCTTATTTGAGCTTCCCCAACATGGGGGTTATAGACATGCACTACCACGCCCAGTTTCTGTGACTGGCACAGTGCACCTGAGGTTCTGGGCCCAGCACGGTGTGTGGTACTGTGGATCAAAGCCAGGTTCTTGCACTTTACTTAGACTGCTGAGCTATCTCCCCAGCCCCTGTGACATATATATTAAACCTAATGTTTAGTCAGACATGCTATTCTGTACTGAGTTTTAAAAACAACTTTTAGCACAACATGTGTGTGTCATTTCATTTCTGTTACTCTGAAAACAAACTTACATGAAACTTCTGTTAAAGCAACTTTTGAAAGGTAACCCAGGAAAATATGGTCAGGAGATTTTCCCAGCAGTTGGGTAGAAGCAAGACTTGGAAGAGGAGTGGTCATTCCATCATTTCATTCATAATTCTTTCTGTACTGATTTATTTATTTATTTATTTTTGTTGGTCCCGGGGATTGAATTCAGGACCTTGTGCTTGCCAGGCAAACACTTATCCCACTTAGCTATGTTCCCAGCCCTGTATTGTTTTAGATTTAAAACAAAAAAGTGTTCTTGCCTGATTTATAAAATGACAACAAACAACAAAGTTAATGATACTGTTCCAAACATATTCATTTACTGAGTCACTCTGAGGTTGATTTACCTAAGAAGATTTCGACAAATAAAATAGGCAATGAAAAACTGCAGTTCAGTATGACATGCAGGTTGTTGTGACGCTGAGGCGAATTTGGAAAAGCCCAAGTTCAAACAACGCAGCCACAGCCAGACATCCTGCTCAGATTGCAACCTGGAGGTGCAGAGAGCTCCCAGAGATTTTGGAAACTGGCATTTAAAAAAGTATCTATGACATTTAAAAGAAGAACACCAACAATAGGATAAAAATTTTAATATTTATGCAATTTTAATTTAAATTTACTAACGTACACCAAATAGCCCATGTATTTAATTAAATCCAATCAACTGGGCATTTGTAGATTTATAATAGTTACATAATCTAACATCATAATATATAACCACCATCATATTATATTTATATAATAGAAATTAAGTGGATTATGCTTCATCAGTAAGATGCTTGTTTATTTAAAAAATATTGTTTAATGTTATTCAATAAGTTGCAATAGTGAAAATGTTTACAAAAATGAGACTACCAGGTGTCACTACGAGTTATTTGCCCCAGGACCTCAGCGAGCTGTGTCACTTCTTGAATCTCTTTTTCTTTCTTTGTAAATTGACTGCAATAGCAGCCCGATGCCTGAGCAGCAGTGAGGGTTAAATGAGATAGTGTGAAGAAAATGGGTTTTGCAGAGTCCGGCACGTGACAGAGCTGTACAGCACAGAGTGATAATAATCATTTTGTCATCATTGTCTGAGATTAAACACACTGAGGGTCATTTTCCCCAGCAAGGACAATTCTCCAGGCTCCCGTGTGGTAGAGGAGCTGCTCAAAGAAAACTTTGGCGAAGCTCTGTGCTTCTTTCTCCAACGCCCTTCTTTGTACTTTTAAAAGTACTCTTATGAATAACTGGCCAGAAAGATGTCTGAATGTCAGAATATATCCAAATAAAGATGACCGACTCTGTTACAGGCATCTGGAAACTCAGGAACCTTAACAAAGCATATTAACTTACATAAAATCCACTTGTAACTCCTAACAACAACAGCAGCAATCCAAAAATCTCCAATCCAATCGTCTACTTCCTTCTTCATCTCAACAGCAAAAACAACTGTTCAATGTGTGTTGGTGGAATGATATTAACAAGAAGACTTCATTTGATGCCAATTTATGAGAATCAGCAATGCAAAGTAGAAGATTAAGTCGTAGTGGGGAAGTCGGGTGGGGATATAATTAAGGCTGACGGGTGCTGAGATTTTGAAAAACTAGCATCAGGAGAGCCACGTAGAACTACAGTGTAATGTAAAACACTGCACTGGCAGGGATATGGATTGTGCGACCTGCAGGTCCTGGTTCCCAGTCTAATTGCTATTATTGTCTGGGATGTGATATCTTCATCAGAAACAATAGCTGGTCTAATTGAGGCAGGTTGGGGGAGGCTGCTACCTCTGCAGACACCTGAGCGCGGTAAATGAGTAACATGGAGAAATTAAGAGGGGAGGACACAGACGGTGCAAGCAATTAGGCTGTGTGACAGTCACATGAGGGAGGCCTGAAAGCTCCGACCCTGGAAGGATTTAAGACAAGGAGAGGAACGTGGACAGCGTCCTGTGTACACTCACAAGTTATCTGCAAGATAAGACGCCGGTTTTGCTTCAGATTGAATAAGTGCTTACAGGTTCAATGTGTTTTTTGAAGAGATTAAAGAATAGTTGCATATATTATTTCTGTGGAGGTCACCGTCGCAAAACAGAGTTTGTGATCACCTCAAGTTTTCATATGTGGCCTCTAAGAAGAAAGGTGATCCGTGCCTCCAAGTTGACTGATGTCAACTCCAAAATTACTATGGGAAGAACTGTCTGTGGGAAATAGTACTCCAGAAGGGGGAACCTAGTGTTCCCTACCAGCTGCTTTGATTCAGGCCTTCTGTTAGTACGTACCTGGATGGACGCAGGAGAGCCTCTTCTCTGAAAATCATTACTTAAGAGAGGATCTGTTATAGGTTGAGCATAGTTCTCCATAGGCTTGATTGAAAGTAGAAAGCAGTGTACAAACGGGGAGCATTAGCCTCAGTACCAGGAGCGGGGCCCCTCCAAGCTAGCTAGCTGCATCACATGTGGGCAGGTTACTCAATGTCCCCAGAGCCAGATCTGATATTTAGTGGGTGGGACTCCTTTTTCCCTCCCCTTTCTCTCCTGCCCTGAACTCCTCTGTCATACTTCATTTAATATTGAATGGAGCCGCTTGCCAATCTTCCTCTATTTTATTGTTATTGCTACTTGCTCCATCAAAGGGGAATCAAAATGTTTGATTGTGAGATCAGCTATATTCTTGCATCCAAGTAAACCAATATCTCAATTTGTTAATTTATTCTGGGTGAAGTGTCCTATCCTGCTTTGCAGAATCAAACTCAGTCTAAGCTTCTCTCTTTCTTCTTGTGAGGGTTTCTATAGGCTCAGGCTAGGAACCACTGGATGAAGCTCTGTTCACTTCCAGTAGCAAAGATGGTGCACGGGACACGGGGAGCACAACAGCCCCTGCCTCCGCCAGCAGCTGGATCCCACTGTACTTCACCACCTGGACCATGTGAGTGCCCAGCCCAAGGCTGAGAGCCTCTGCCTTTGAAAGCCTGTAAACCCCAGCATCGGTGTGAGCCTTCATGCTGTGCCGGTGTTGCTGTTAAGCCTACAATGCCATTACAATGAATCTCACTTTCTGAGTACTTCATACACTGAAAAAGAGCTTTCTGGGATCAGTGAAATGTAGTAAACTGGCAGTTTTTTTCTGAAATACTAATTCTTACATTTATTTACTTATTTTTCAATTTATGTATTTGGTACAGAGTCTCACTACACAGCTCGGACTCATAGTGATCCTCCTGTTTTCAGCTTCCCCACTGGGGATTGAACCCCTGGTCCCTGTGCTTGCCAAAGCAGGGGCTTAGTCTGCTTAGCTATCTCGCCAGCCCTGTAATTCTTATTTTTAGAAATTTCCTTAAAATTAAATTTCCATGTAAAAGGATCATGAGACCATGTACAACTTATAGACCTCCCTTTTAGAATTTCTTTTTAGTCAATACGTTCTCTAATATCCCTGGTGGACTGACTATTTAATGATCTTATTAATTTACCAACATTGAAATGGTAGTGTGCAGAGAACTTGGAAACATAATACTCCCTTAAAAAGACACCACTGTGCAAGACAGACGAATGAGAAATTTATAAGGATAATTGAGACACAGTGAACATCTCACTTTAAGTAAACTTATAGAGAACAAAATAAGATTAGGTTACAGTTTGATTCATTGACATTATTATCCGGCATATGAAATTGATTGAAGACTTGGCTGTTACTGAATTGAATTTTGCATTTTGGAATTGTGATCTGTGTTTTCATGTCTACGCATTTTCTTAGAACTTCACCAACCTCCCCTGATTTGACTCCTTCCTGCTCATGGAAATGGGAGAGAGTGATCTCCATACATTTTTTGTCTGGGTTCTCCTAAGGAGTTGGCTGGAGTCCTCTGATGCCGAGGGGGCCCTTTATATACTTCTGTGTCTTCTGAATCTGGTTGGTTTTCTTTCCTTTGCCTCTTCCCTTACAGTGGAGATCAAACAGTGCCTCTGCTAGGGGGCCTCCAATTGGCCCTGCTGTTGGGGGGGGGGCTTCACAACATCCTGCCTGCAGCTTTGTAAGAAGTCCTTTTGTTAAACTTCCTTCAAAAATATGAGCTCTGTGAGTGTCAGGTCCAGACATCTTCCAAGATCTACCAAAAACTCAAAGCCTGATCCCATTGATTCAAAGAAAAAATACTTAATATCAAATCACAAAGCTCTTAAGTATTTCCTTAGAAAAACTCTGAGCAGGTGGTGTTAGAGTAGCCTGCTTTAAAAGGACAGAAAACATTCTGAAAATAAACAATTATTTTTCTATGACACAAAATCTTCTTCACTAATACCAAATACCGTGTCATTGGGAACCACATGGTACCTTGGAACTGTTCAGAACAAAAATTTTATGGAAGTCCAAGGTATTATTACTATCTCATTTTTGCCTTGTGACAAGACTCCCAATGACACTAGCACAGGATAAACCCATTTCAGCAGAAGAAAATCTTTTACTACAAAAGATTTTACTACAAAGGAGTTCACCCTGCAGGAAAAGTATAGGTTTGCTGAATTCCAGAAGGTGTTAAGCGGATCACTAATGCATAAAGGAACTGAAGGTTATCCACACATCAAAAATGGAGTATTCTGTTTCCTGTAGCATAGTCAGTGGCATCATTAATTGCACAAGTAGTCACCTGGACTCATATTGTGAACACCTCAATATTTGGCTTTAAGTGACATGATTAAAGGCTTTCTCATAATGCTAAGAATATTCACCTGTTATTTTTTGACTTGAGTTTCTACTTGTACATTAAATTAGTCTTTAGGTAAGTCTGGGTTAAACTTTCCGGTGAAACTAATGATAGTAAAATAACAAGAAGGAAAAGCTCTTTTAATAAACACTTACTATGTGGCAAGCCCATGCGAAACTTTCATGTGCATTTCCTCAATGCACACATCTTATTCAATCATCTTATTGTGCATTTCCTCAATGCACACATCTTATAACTACACATTACTATAAGAGTATATCATTCTCAAGTTGCAGCTAGAGATGGAGACCCAGCGTTTATCCGGTGCTAGGGTAGATTAATAAGAGACAATAGAACAGAGACTTGAATCTACTGCAAGCCAACACTCTTAATGTTTATTCAGAAGTACAAAATCAGATTCAGATTGAGAACAGAAAGGTGCTCAGAGTCAATGGATCCAGCTGGGGGCAACGAAGGGAGGGGCATCAAGTTTAGTAGGAAAGTCACAATAATTAATACATTGCATGTTGTTGTCTTCTTAGTGGTTATTCATAGTACGAGATGCAGACATGATATCCTGTCCAAATACTATTAGTACAAATCTTTCTTTTCATTGAATTAAGATAAAGTAGCTGTATATCTATTTTATTTTATATATATATATATATACAGATATCTATCTATCTATCTATCTACCTACCTATCTTACTACAAAATGGTCCTTCATTTATATCCCCCTCTTTTGTTTAGTTTTGCGAGAGATGGGTATTCTATTGCCATTTAAATATTGTACGTGCATGAATTCAGCAAAATAAACCAATATAGTCCACAGTCCATAGTAATAGTGGGTTATCCATAGGACTACAGAGAGC